>JAJVHD010000093.1:0-226122 GCA_022207745.1 Brachionus rubens | reverse complement strand
GGTTGTTTGAAAAATATTCAATTTTAATATTTCAAAAGTTTGAACAATGTTAAAAGCTTTAATCTTTACAAAAAAAAAGTCAGATCTACTACATTAAACGGTATCTGCTTTTATAAAAAAATTAATTTCAAATCTATGACGAATTGTCGTTTGAAATTGAACGAAAAATTTTGAGAAAATTTGAAATTCTAAATGGAAAAGAAATTGTTACTGTTCACTTTTGAATGATAATCAATCGTTTGTTGTTTTATTTGATCTTGAAACAAGTAAATTTAAACTCGTTGTCTTGAAAATTTTATATTTCTCTTTTAAAAAGATAAATGTAATTTTGTGTCAACAAAGTCGAGCTCGTTTGCATTTACACAAGTTGTTTTATTAAACATGATGGACTTTGTTTTTGTGAGTTCATGCAATATAGACGATGCCACGTCTACTTTAAACGGTATTTTTCTTTTTAAGATAAAACAAAAAAACACGATTTTTAAATTAATCTATTCAAGTATTCGAAGTCGAAATCAATTTAGTTAAAAAATATTCATTGAAAGAGAGATGAAATGTGTCACAGCATATCAGCTTTGTCGTGTAGCCCATTGATTTTAAAAACTGTTATGATATCAGTACTGGCGTCCTGTATGAGTATTAACTTGTTTATTGTTGACTCATCAAAAAACAAAAGATTAAAACAAGTTAAACAATTTAAAATGTCAAAACACATCCGATGTTAAAAATCAATCGAATTTTGATTCGAATGATGACGAGGACGAGGACAAAGAAGCACAAGAACAAGAACAAGCAAATGAAGAAACAGAAACTAAAAAACTCATTTTGTTCCAATTCAATACTTTAATATTTTTTTTGTTTTATTACTTTTTGAGATGTAGCACGGACTTATAAGTTGTTTGGTCAATTTGTTGTTTAATTTGAGTTTTTGTTTTGTTTAAATTTAAAAAATAAAATGATTTGAACGAGAATTTTTTAGTTTGTATTTCGATTGTGAACACGAGTCGCATCCTTCTTAGGGTCAATGCACTTTTTGGTTCTAAATCGTTTATGATTTTCGTCCTTTGGTCAGTCTTTGTTGATTCACCTAAACTAAGAAGGGCTGTGATTAAAATTTTCAAGATTTTGAGTATACAAAATATTTTTGAATTGACTCGTTTCTGTTGTTGCTGTTGTTGTTTAAAAACTAAGACCAAAAAATGTTTACGAGTTGGATTAAAATTTGAATAAGTAACTTTAAACTCGAAGCTAAATTATCGAATGGTCTATCAATAAAACCATTTGTACAACACTTTAAATGGAATCACAGGCTAGACTTAAAATAAAAGTCTCTTTTTTAAAATTAGGTTGAATTGTTTTTTGACATAGATCAATTGAGAAACAATCGACATCAATAAGAACACGATTGTCATATCGAGACACTGTTCGATTCAATTTTTTCTTTGAACGTATTCGTTTAAAACGACAATCGTATATCAAATCGATTAAATTGAGATCAAAAGTTTTAAGTAGTAAACAACACAAAAAGAGTTTCCAATTAAAAGCTTATTATTTGGAACAACTTGATTTAAAAATTCCAATTTTTTTCATTCATTTTGTTTTTATTTAAAAAATGAGAATTTATTTTTGTTAATTAATGTGAGGAACAAAATTAATCGAAGAAACACTTAGCAACACTAAAAATATTGTCTAAAAAAATTAAGTTTGATGGTTAGAGGCTTTATTTAAACGTGGCATATCAATCAATGAAGCATCTCTTTAATATTCAAGTTTAACTTTCTATTTTTATTTAAAACAAACAACCAAAATGAAACATATTTATTTGACACGATTTATTTTCTATTCAGTTTTGGTTTTTTTGTGATTGGAATTTTTTATTTTAATGTTAAAATTACTTTCTTAAAATTAGACTTGATACTTGAACAATGTTGATAAAAAAAATAATCGAACGTAATATTTTAAAAGCATGAAATTCCAAGCCAGTAGGTACATAGAACCCCAAAATGCAAGTGTTTAAAACAATTCAATAGTGTGATACAAGTTAATTCCGAATGAGCATTAACTCTGTTAAAGTGTCACAGTCATTTTGTGTTACAATGTTTGAAAAAGTAAATGATTGATGACAAAACACATACACAATGCTCTGAGTATCATGTGTTAAGTCGAGAACCAGGTCAAAAAATAATCTCTTAATTCTCTTTAGTTGGTAAAGACCCAAAATATTATGAAAATATTTGGAAACAAATTTAAATCGAATTAAAAAATTGTTATGGGTCTCAATGGATTAATGAGAATTTATCATGCTGATTCAATTGACAAAATCGATTATTTGTAAACTTCGAATGTTTCATTACGAGGTATAAGATTCAATTTTGTGATCATAAACGCATATAAAATGGTTTGAACATGTCTTTTTTGTTTGTATACATATTTTGGCATGTACTGGCGTTGGTTACCAATGATTGATGCGTTTGTAGATATTTTTACAAAGTCGTGATTCAGACTCTTAGGGATTTATTGAACGTGAATAACTTAGCTGTAAACGAATGGTTTTAAAAATCGGAATAAAAGTTTTCATGTTATGAGAGATCATCCGTTTCAATTTTTTTCCTTATTTTTAGGAGGACTTTGGTCCATAAAAACAACAACAAACAGGCAATAGGACCAATGGTCAAAGAAATAATTTCCAAGACTTTTAAATAAAACAACAATTCGTCCTTATAATAATCGAATTTATTTAGAAGAATCAACTATTTTTTGACGCATCATGTTTGGCCTTTTGACCACAAACACACAACAATGGGTTACATGATAGTTCTTATTGTAATGAATTTGGACATTTGAGTTTAAATCGACGACCTTTTCCAAACAAAAGATTTCATCAAGACATGTTTTTGTTTTCTTGTTTCGAGACATTTGTTGTATTT
This sequence comes from Brachionus rubens, assembly GCA_022207745.1. Lineage (NCBI taxonomy): Eukaryota > Metazoa > Rotifera > Eurotatoria > Ploima > Brachionidae > Brachionus > Brachionus rubens. The sequence goes on along the minus strand of JAJVHD010000093.1, from coordinate 223,195 downwards.
ATAAACACAAATCAAACAAAATTTAAGCGATGAAATCAGTGGGCAAAGAGTGTCCATTGGAAGTTAGGTTTAAAAAAGAATGGAATTTTTTGCTTAGAGACTCGGTTTTAGAAGAAATTTATTTACATTAAAAATTTTAAAGATTTCCAAAAAAATGGAAGTTGTTGTAATTTTTAAACAATAGCACCTTCGTCCGAGTGTGGGATTCTTTTTTAATTTTTAAAAAGACCCATGTTTTTTTGATTCACTTTGAGTTGATGGTTGTTGGAGTAATTAGCTTGTAGGAAATTGTTTGGTGTCAAAATGAGTTTCTTCATCGTCTTGATTATCATAATTATTTCTCGGTCATTTACATTCTCTTCTTACTTGATGATGTTGTTGTATTTCGATTCGTTTTTTTTTTTGTTAAATGATTCCCATAAATATTTAACAACTTCACTTACAAACTTAAACCATTTACATCTACTCGCCAATATTTTCAGTACTAAAACAACGTCTGGTTTTTAAATAATTCCGATGCGAATTCATCTCAATCTCAGTGCTTGTTCATGATTTTCTAATTTGGTTAAAAATTTGAACATTTGTTTGTTTGATGTAAAAAGTGGTAGCGTTGAGTTTGAAAACCAATTTTTGATTATAAACATGAATAGATCAATTAAAGTGCGACATGTCAAAATAACGAACCCAACAACCATAAAGATGATGTAAATTTTTTCAGTAAATATGTTTATTGAGAGAACACCTTGAACAGTGTAACAAATGATCTGAGCCCAAGTTCACCAGTATTTAAAATGCACAATGAGTTACTTTAGGAAAGTAATGATTGCTTATCATGTCCATACCACGAGCCATTCGATTTTAATATCTCTAAGGCCAAGTAAATGATAATTGTTTATACCCAAGAGTTTTGTCATTAGAAACAATTGACGCAAAAACATTTGCCAAAACACATTAGCTTTACAAATATGTAAAGAAATTATTTAAATAATTACCAAAAACGTTTACCTGTACCAAAAATAAAATAAAACTTAAACACCGACGTAGTTTGTATTCGAGACGATTTTTAGTCCGATTTATAATTATTTTTTGAGTCTATACAATGTGTTTATAGTGACCGGTTAGAAATTCCATATAGTTTTTTCACGTTCAGCAAATTTGTCAACTGTTTCGAAAATTTAATAGCAGCGTCAAACGTAATTTACGTATTTCAATACCGCATTTATCGTTTAATGAACGCCAAACAATTCTTGGTATTACTAAACAAAACAGGCTTGTAATAATATTTTAAATCAAATGAATCCATTGATAATATTTAAATGCATTGTTTTATGTGTCTATCAGGCAATACTATCAGGTATAATCATGATTTTCGTCTACAAATAAGTGTTTTGTAACAAACCATAAACGATTTTTAGTGTATTTTTTCAACATGAGCCTGTGAATTGAGCAGGTACCCAACAATTAATAGGCTCACCGGCATATTGATTTGTAGTTTACTACAGCGCAAAAATAAAACAAAGAACAGCGACCTTTTGTGTATCGATGATGCAAACGATCTATTAAAAAATCGTCATCTCTAAGTGAACGTCGACGTGATACTGATAAATTACGTATTGTATCTATCAAATCCATATTTATTTTCTATATTTAATTTGATTAATCTTGTGTTTTCTTAATAAAGCATTGTTAAACAAATATAGAGAGTAACATACCAAATTAATCTCTTGTTCTTGTTTAATCTAGAAATTGTTATAAAGTATAAATATTTTGATATTTACATACACATAGTTATTAGCGTTATTGTTTTAAGTCAAACAAAATGATAGATAGATTTTTAATTAATTTATTTAAAACTGAAAATAAACGCAACGGGAAACCAATTTCGACATCCGAAATCCAACCATTACAAAGGCATAACATTTATGTTAAGAAACTTGGCTTAAGAATTTATTGAATTTGGTTCAAGGTATTTAATAGTTGTTGCTGTCGAGAGAGAGAGAGAATTTAATTTCATTCTCAAGAGATAAAAAGATTTTTCAACACTTTTTTTTTTCAACAGGAAATTCTGCTCACAACCATAAAAATAAAGAAATATATTGAAAAAAACCTTCTTATTAAAATTAAAAATAAAATTCAAATTTTTCAAAGTAAACCATACAAGGCAAAATCACGATATTTTTTAAAAGCTTCAGTGATTCCTTAAAAATAATAATATTAAAAAAAATTACTCTAATCGTCAATTATTTATCTAGTAAATGCAAATGTAAAATGTAATTACATTATGTAATCGACTAGAAGATAAACACGAACATGAACTAATAGCTACTAATCTATCTTTTCTTAAATAGCTTTAAAGAAAATTTATTTTTAAAAGAATAAACCAAAAAATAGTTTATTTATAGTTTTACTTTACCGGCTCTTTTCCGAATTATGGAATCCGCTATCTATACTATCTGTACTAGAAAAAAAAACTGGATATTCTATTTTGTTTTACAACTAATGAAAGAAAGAAAATCAAAATTTACATAATCAAATTATTAACAGTTAATTATATTTTTTGTTTTTATACGTGTACCTGGATAACAAGACAAGATAAAAATTCTCTTTCTCTCTCTCTTTTCCTCTTGCACTCGATTAAATTATCAAGCTAAAAAGTAAAAATTATCTTAAAGTTAAAAGAAACAAAAATTAATAAACCAAATAACTTGACAAGATAAGAGAGAGAGAGAGACTCAAGAAAAGCAACAAGTTTTGATAACAACAACAACAAAATTAGAACTTTTAGAAAAAAAATTAAATTTTTAATTTTAAGTTTTGAGTTTCATTTTAAAATAAAATATCAATGAAATTAGATGAATACCTATGACTATTATAAAAACCACTTTTGTTCTCTCTCTCTCTCTCTCTCTCTCTCTCTCTCTCTTTCTTGCTTATGTAATTGATATACCAAAATATAAAGAAACACTTGACGCTTTTTTTTCTCATTCTTCACTTTGTTCTTAATGAACAATCCTTTTTATTCAAACCAAAATGAGATTCAATTGGATTGAGTAATAGGTTAATTTTTGTTAAGGTTTCTAAAATATTTCGTTTAAGCTCACGCTGTCTTTTTTTTTTTTTAAAAATAAAAACGACAAGGTATTTTTTTGGTTTTACCTTTTTTATAAAATATTACTTGGGGCACAAAACGAAAAAATAATATTATGTCATTAAATAAAGTTTTTTTATAATTTATTACTACCACCACTACTAGAGCCTTTTTTTTATTAAAACTTCTGAATGAAGCAACAAACACTCAAAAATAACAAGCTCTTTAAATTTTAATTTGAAATATGTTCAAAGTGTGTGTTTGTTTTGAACTGAAAGTTGATTAGAACATTTTGTTGTTGTTTTTTGTTGCTGCCACTTACAAAAAAGAATAAGCCTTACCTTTTAATATTAAATTTAAATTTTAAATTAAATGAAAACATACAACCACAAAAACTTTTTTTATGGTTTCTTTCGTTATTTTTTTTAGTTTCTTTAATTAATTGGTTAATGTCCAGCTAATTTGAATTAATATTTTTAAAATTTAATTTAACATTTTTATTTTATATATTGTTTTTTGATCAACAGACCTTTAGCTATTCCCGATAACCCTCAAAAAGTACCCTCAAAGAATTTGAATAATTACGAACCTTATTATAGATTTAACAATATAAAACTTTATATAACCAGAAAATAGAAAAAATTTCATTCTTTTTTAAATTTTTTATTTACTCTAAAGAAAAATTTTCAAGAAAAAAAACATGAAACAACATAAAAAATTCCAAATATTAAATTAAGTTTAGCTGTTTTGATCGGTAGATCTTGAAGCTTTGAAAAACGAAAATCTTTTTCCAAATTAAATGCCATTCGTATTGTCAACAATGGAAGTAAATAAATGTATACTTTCATTTGAAGTGCCATTATTAAAAATATAAAATATGGAACAAATAACAAGAGAACGTAGAATAAATATGATCCAGTAAAGCCCCCAAAAAGTGCTACTGTAGAACTTCCACATTTTTTATCCTTTTCTAAATCACGTGTATTGTTACTATGAAGAATTGCTTCGGTGTTTAAAGCCAATGGGCAAAGCGTACAATAAGGGTTTAACGTATAAATCAAATAGACTTTTATTGAGGGTCATTGATGTTCCAACTTGTGCTATGTATCTATAAAAAACAGTTAGAGAGACAAATGTAATTATCATAATGCGATCATCAAGTTGCATGTACTTGAATCCAATACCACCAGTGTACAAAAATGAAAGTGACAAACCACCAAAATAAATGAATGCGAGTATTTCCTCTTTTGCATGTGATATAAATAAAAGAGAAAAAAACGATATTGAACCAATAAAATAAAGTAATACTCCTAAATATGTAATTTCATTTGGTCGTAGGACTTTATCAACGAGAGTACGATCTGAATTTGAACTTTCATTATCAATACCATACTTGTAATCGTAATATGTGTTTACTAAATTGCCTGCTCCATGAACGCATAAAGCTGATATTAAAGTTAATATAAAAATGAGTATACTAAATTGGTGTTGTGTATTGAGTGTATTGTAAGCTAAAGTGTTTCCCAAAAGAACTGGTGTTAGACTTGCACTAAATGACCATGGTCTCAATGCGATTAAATATCTCTTTATTTTGTTCATATTATTCTCTCTGTTGTTGTTGTTGTTGCTGTTGTTGTTGAGTTTATTATTATTATTATTCGAATATAAAAATTAAAATCATGCCAATAGTAGAAATAAAGAATTGATGATTCGAATTGAGATTTAAATAGAGAATGAGAGAGATAGAAAAAGAGATAATCTTGTTGAATGAACTATCGGTCTGTTATAATTTTCTCTTTTTTTTGTTGATTTCGGATTTGTTTTGCTGTTAAACAAAACAAAATTTGTTATAATTTATGTTGAATTATTTTCTTTGAAGCACAACTAACAGTAACAAAAACAAAAAATATGCAAAATTTATTTCTGATTTTTATTAATTTGTTTTCTCTTCTTTTAGTTCATTCTTGGCCACTTAGTTACTTACTTCACCACTTGATACTTTGCTTAAAAAATTCAAATAGAAAATATAATTGAACGCATTAAAGCGTTTGACTCATGATATCGACCATTGCAAATACTTCTCTATCGATTATTGCCTTGAACAAGTTAACTGATTTAGCATTACCGTAAAACCTTGCAAACTACCCCGGGGTTAAAGGCTGTAAATAGCCATAACCCCCCTACCTAAGAATACACTATAACCCCTGGGTTTTTTTATTAAATTTTCTTTTTAACCCCGGGATTAAGTCAAAAAAATTTAATAAATACTTGTAATTTTTAATATTATTTTTGTTTATAGTCCCATGGGATTAAAAATTCTATTAAATTACATACCCATGAGATTAAATTTTTTTTTAAAATACACTTTTAAGCTTTGCAAAAAAAAAAATTCTCAATTTACAGTTGGTCAGTAATTGGTTTGCGGCTTCAAACGTCAATTTAACATTTGTTCCGAAAAGACTGACTAATCTTTTACAGTTAGCAGATAGAGCATGTTTTAGACATTTGAAAGCTTTTTATCGCAATTTTTGGAATGAATGGCTAATAAACTCAGAACATTCTTAGATCACCCGGTTATGCACAAATAATACAATGAATCAGTATCATTTGGGAAACTTTGACCAAACGATTATACAAAATTCATTCGACCAAGCTTACGGCACATATAATTGATGTCTTTCATAGGCAGCTTCGTGATTTTATTTACTAATCTCAAATGGAAACAGAATAATTTTTTCTTTTTTTATATTTTTTTTGGAACAAAAAATCGGACTAAATCGTTAGTATCCCAGTCAAATTCATCTTTTTTTTTATTTTTAACCCCGGGCCAATCAGTTTTTTTATTTTTTTAAATCAATGGTAAAAAACTTTTCGTTAATTGCCCCACCATTTTTTATTGAGAAGCTCTTTGATTGATTCAAGAAGAGAAAAAAATCAAAACTACAATCTAAGACGTGAACAGCAATTTACATTACCAAAATCATCAAACAAACACGGAGAAAAAACTTTTAAATACTTTTTTTGTAAATTGTTTAATAAGCTTTCAATATGTGATCCTAGTCTTGTACCTAATTTAAAAACAATCAAAACTTTGCTTTATAAAAATAGTAAAACATTTTAAACGAGTTTTTAATCTCTTTTCCAAAATTTAATATAAAAATTATTGTAAATGTAAATATTATTTTTAACCGATACCCGGATTACCTAATTCAGTACTAATCTCATTAGTATTTTGGGCACTAGCCTGTTGAATTTTGTAATTAATAAATAAATAAAAAAGCCCATGGGATAGTTTGCAAGGTTTTAACGGTAACCTCTTCTCTTGAAAGATTGTTCCATGTGTTTACGACTCGATTTGTCAAAAAGTTGTATCGATATCCTTGATTTGTCAAAGCTCTATTAGCTTTTGCCGCTGATGTAAGCACTGTTTCTTCCGCTTCAAATCGACCTCTTTCTTCAGTTGTATTGAAATATTTTTATAAATTCATTCAGCAAAAAGCCACAAGAACAAACAGAGTTTTTAGTTGACAGAAATCTAAGATGTATGAATTTATCCCGGCCTATGGTGCATCCATCGCTACTATCAAGAAAACAGCTTAGACTTTATTTCAGAAGGTGGCAACATCAACTGACAAATAATACCTGAATTTGAGTGAGCATTTTTCTATGAGGTAAAGTAAATAAATTATTTTTTTATTTTTGAATCAATAAATCGATCAATTGAAAAAAATAAATAGATTAATAACATTAATATTAAAAAATATCTTAATTAAAGCTTTAAAAATCAAAATAAAAAATTGATAAATACGATTTAAAGACAAACAAAAAAAGAAGAAGAAGTAGAAATAAATAAATAAATGTCATCAGATGCCTTTTTTTGTTGTTAAATTATTTTAATGTTTAGTTATTGTCGCTGATTGTTATTTTTCCCACTAACGGCCAATGAGCATCGTTGTCAATTAACTTTTGAATTCGTTTGTATTTGTTCTTTGCTTGTTTCTTTCGAGTTATTGTTTTGCCAATTTTTTTAAACCATTCTTTATCGACAACTGCCTCTTCGATTACATTTGAAACTATAAAAAATACTAACGCTATTCCCACTAGAGAAAATCTAAACCATGAAATATCGTTTTTAGCGTCTAAAAATTGCATCTTTAACAACAAAAATTTATTTATTTTAAATCGATTTCAAGAGTTTATTATTTAATGCTTACACTTAGAAAATTTTTAATCAAGTCAATGGGTGCCACTGTGACCCAAATGTTCAAGGCACTTAGAACAACAAGAGCGACAACAAACAAAAAATTACTTCCTATTGATTGACGATATGGTGGACCTTTTGAGAACACAAATGCCATTATTACGTATTGATATGTTGATATCAAAAATATGGCTGTTCCTTCCATTGATTTGTTATTTTGTTTAAAGTGACTAGGATCGCCTTTGTGACGAATGTACCATGGTTGTTCGCTTAAATACAACAAAACGCCCACCTGAAATACGCCTACTAACACTATTTGAAATAAAATTGAGCAAATATTCACAAAACCAACTAGACTTCCTAATGGTCGTTTTACTGCGATCTTTTCATATGCTTTATTTGCGCTCACTGAAAATGACAAAAAAAAATGAAAAAAAAAAATTTTCTAAAAATTTTCAAAATTACTAAAAACTGCGACTGGTGTTATCAATAATAAATCAATGTACAAAAATTGTTGATCTGCTAAATTTGTCATAAACTTTAAAAAAAAATTAAAATTAAATATTTAACATCCTAATCGAATTGAAAGAAAGGTCTACTTACAGCATAAAGAATAAGAACACTTGCAAATTGAATCATTGAATACAGCGCCATGTATTTGAATACACCAAACGATGTTACCAATGCAGCACGTCCTTCTTTTATTACTTCTGGTACACAACTTATATTTTGAATTTTTGATGTGAATGGTGAAGCAACTGAAGCTTCGGCTTCGGACAAAGAAATTCCAACGTGAGCTAAACAAATTGATTTAATTCATATCAATCTCTCTCTTTCTCTTAAAGTTACCTGCTTTCAAGGCTGAACAATCATTAGCACCGTCTCCACACATACTCACACAATACCCAAGTGAAATTAGACTTTCGACTAATTGAGCTTTTTGATCGGGACTCATACGAGCGTAAATAGTTCCATTTAGTAGAACTTTTTCGAATACATCTGGAAAATAGCGTCTCAAAGCTCCAAATGATTGACCTGTCATCGCAAAATTGTACGACCCATTTTGACTTATATCAATCACTGTTTGAATGTCCTTTAAAACAAATTCAAAAAATTTTAAATATTTCAACACAAAAGAACAATAGATTAGTTAGTTCTAGGCAAAGTTAGTGAAGCCCCAGTGCATATGTGTGTGTGTGCTAATGAAGAAGCTAAAATCAAGATATACCGTTAAATTATCGTTAAGTCTATTGAATCGAATTTTCTTTTTAAAAAGAAAAAAAAATTAACTTAATTATCACTCTCCCCTCTCTCTCTCTTAAACTAAAGCAAAAAGAAAAAACCTACTGGAAAGCTATTTTGATATCCCGTTGTGGTCGCTTGCGTCATCGTTGTCGACGAATGAACATTTACATCAATGTTATCTAAATCGATCGAGTCTTCAGCTAATTTCCATTCAATACGAGCCGGTACAAGTCTTGGACTTGAATTAATGTCCAATTCATCGTGTTGTTGCTCATAAGGCCCATGAGCTTCAACAAAAATAACTTTATTTTTTTTCGCAACCATTCCACACTTTCTAGCCACACACAAAGCTGTCAACAAATTATCACCAGTTACCATTACTGTTGAAATTCCAGCATTTTTAAGTTCATTAATAACTGGACTTGTCTCTGGCTTTATCATGTTTTGCATTATTAAAAGACCATAAAAATCCAAATCACTTTCAATTGAATCTCTTGGTAACTTTAACGAGTTCATCCAAGATGTTTGCAATCGTTTACCAGCCAAAGCTATAACACGATAACCATTAGCTGTGTAAATTTTTAACATGTCATCGTAATTGTGTGGTAATGTCTCGCTTTTACACATTTGAGCTATTTTTTCAGGAGCACCTTTTGAGTATACATGCATACACTCACCTTCTTCGTCTATTGATTTACGTAAAACACTCATTCGAAGTAGAGACGATGAAAATGTAAATTGTTTAACAATCGCAATTTCCAATTGATTGTTTTGTGTCGATTGACTTTGACTCGATAATCGTCGTTTTCGCTTTGTTTGTCTTACAATTGGAGTAACTTGTTCAAATATTGGATTTAAAGGTGTTACATGTTCGTCTATAAATTGCCATTGAGTTGACTCGAACATTTTAATATCCAATGGATCTCCTGTTAGACCACCATTGAAACGAGTCAATGAATGACATGTCGCTAAACACCTCAGCAAATCACCGTCTTTTAAATCTACTGAAACATTGTGAATCGGATGTTTGAAATGTTTATTTTCATCGACATCTACAATACCCCACAAGTCAAGACCATCTTCAGTTAATGTTCCAGTTTTATCAAAACAAATTAATTTAAGTTTACCACCAACGTTAATTCTTGGCGGACTAATGCAATAAATTGATTTTTTTTTTCAAACGATTTTGAGCGTACACAGTACCAACAGTCATTGCAGCTGGCAGTGCTGGTGGAACAACAATTGTAACAATGTCAAGTGCACGAATAATCCAATCTTCTAATTTAACGCCTTGTTTAACTAACACAATTATACCATAAGTCATTCCGATAAGAGCCACAAAAAATAAGAAAAGAATAAATCGTAACGAGTCTTGATAAAACTTGAAACCCATTGGTTTCGGATAGAGTATACTTTTGACCAATTCACCTTTTGATGTACTAAAACCAGTTCGAACAACAACTGCTAATACACGAGAATTTTCATAATTTCGTGTTTGAACAACTTTAGTTCCATTGAATAAAGTTGATCGTTTATGATTTTCAACATTGTACATCTCAGAGTCATTATCACTATGTTGCAATGGGGTTTTTATAACAGGCACACTCTCACCAGTCAACATACTTTCATTTAAAATACAATTTCCATTTAAAAGAACAGCGTCGCATGTCATTGTAATTTCATGTGATGATGGTATTTCAATTATATCACCTGGAACTAATAAATCAGTTGATATATCTTCGAATATGTTATTGCCTCTGCAAACATTTATGCGGTTGTTTGTTTTTACCATGTCATGAAGTGTTTGAGATTGCTAAAGATAAAAGCTTTTTTAAGAAAAAAATAGAAATTTTTTTTTCTAACTAATTTTTACTTACTCGCTTTGTTTCAACAAGAGACAAAATCATTGAGATGAGAGAAATAAGAATAATGCATAAAGCATACAAATAATATTCATCTATAATCCATAAAGTGCACGCTAATATTTGAAATATGTAAAATGGAGTTAGGATTTCTTCGAAAAAGAGGCGTACATAAGATTTAACTTTGACTTCAATTGAATTTGTTCCATAAAATTGTAATTTTGACTGTTGAACTATGGACGAATAGCCTTTATACTCTCTTAGAAGATTATTAACCGGTGTCGCATGGTCTAGAGCATGTAATTTTTCGAATTGATGTGTTTCACTGTTCCAATAGTATCGAAGTGCGTGGTAAATGAAATATCTCAAGACAAGATCGTGAGATGACGCAACGGGTTGTTCACTAAATGTTTGATATGAACTTTCGCTTAGATTTTGTTCAATTGATAAATTACTTTAAATGAAAAAAAAAATTAGGTTAAAAGATTTTGTTTCAGTGTAACATTCGAGTCTTACATTGATTGATCTTTAATTTTGATAACTTGAACGACAAATATTCGCTTGTACCCGTCCTTAAAGAGAACATTTAGAGTAAGGAAAAAAGAAAGAGTAAAGTATTGAAGATTATACTTGAATGACAACATAGTCTGCTTTGCTTAGGTCTGACTTTGTGCATGTAAAGTAAACTTTCCATTCCGGTTTCCAATAGAAAACAATGATTAAAAGTCCCAGCGATAGAGTTATTAAAATAAAGTAAATTATTTTAAGTAAAACATTTTGTTTGTAACCAAAACAGAACTAATTAGAAAAAAAGTGAGTTAAAATTATAATTAAATTTAACAATAAAATAAAATATTTACAGCTTCGTCTTCTTGTGCTTTATTAATTACTTGTATTGATTTTAAATTTGAATTCAATAGAACGTAATTGTCGTTCATATCCTAAACAAGAACAAAAAATTTAACATCAACGAGCAGAGAAAGAAACAAAGAAAGAAACAAAGAAAGAAAGAATAAAAAGGTATGAGTAAACGAGAAAGTGGAAACGAGTATAATTTACATATTTAAATTAATTTTGCTTTTTGACGAGAGTAAAAGAGAAAAAGAGAAAGAGAGAGTGAACAAATAAACGATGCCACAATTTGAAAATTATTCAATTTTATAAAATTTCAAACAAAATAAGAAAAATAAAATAAAAAAATTTGATGATAATTTTTCACTTTAGTCACATGATTTCTTCGTTTTTATTGTTGTTGTTTGATTGTTTATTTTTCATAAAATTTAGTCTTTTTTAAAAGCTTTTCATTTCTAATTTTAATTTCTCAAAATTTTAAATTCGGTCAGGGGTTTTAAAATTCTATTTAAAGCAAAGCTACTCCTGATGGTGCATGATGTTTGTTTTTTAGGACCCTTGAAAAACATACACCCAGGTGTAATATTTCACACGAAGTGAGGTATGCAAAAAATTATTTTCATAAAAGGTAGAGTAAATGAAGGGCTACTAAATTATACCATATTTAGACCCCCTTTGAAGTTATTTGGGGAAGAAAACTGAGTTTTCACTTTTCAGTCTTAAAGGACCCTCATAACCCCCCCCCCCCCCCCCAACCAAGAATTTATCTGGGATGCTCGGTTATTGAGTTACTAAATATGGTATAATTTAGTAGTAGTAGTAGTAGTAGTAGTTTAAACTGCAACTTGGAGGTCATCCAAGCATAACTCTAAAGAGCTGTAGCAGTCGCTTCTTTTTGTTTCGACATCCAAACATCAAGCTTAGCTTTGAAACAATTCAGGTTCTTTGCGCTTACAACATCTTCCGGAAGTTTGTTCCACCCATTCACAACTCTATTTGTAAAAAAGTTAAATCTAGGAAGACAATTTTTTACTTGTTCACGTGTTAAACAACGACTATTTCTTCTCAGTTCATATCTTCTACATGCGGATCTTGTGTTTAGACTGTAATTAATCCCTTTGTTAAATTCAATATGCTCGTATCTATTAACCACTTTGTACATTTGAATAAGGTCACCCCTTAATCTTCTTGTGCTGAGATCAGTTAGCTGTAAACTAGTCAGACGCTTTTGATAATCCAAATCACGTAGTTCTGGTATTAGCTTAGTTGCTCTACGTTGTACTTTCTCTAATTCATTTATGTCTTTTTCCAAATATGGGCACCAAGAGCTAACAGCGTACTCTAAATGCGGTCTAACCATTGAACAATACAATAACTTGATAGTCTCACTACAAGGATACTTAAAAGCTTTCCTAATTATACCCAACATCCGGTTTGCCTTGGCCGTTGCATTTCTTACTTGTGTGTCCCATTTTAGATCTTTTTGGATATAAATTCCCAGATCTCTTTCACACTCTGACTTACTTAATGGTTTAAAGTCAATTGAATAATCAAACTCCGTATTGTTAGAACCAATATGAACAACTTTACATTTTTCTACATTAAGCTGAGTTGACCAGTCCTTTGACCACTTGCAAACTCTATCTATATCTGACTGTAACATAAGAATCGAGTTGAAGTTTTTGATTATCGATACGATCTTTGTATCATCGGCATACGCTTCACAATTGTTTTGGACAAGCTCTAACATATCGTTAATATAAATAACAAAGAGCAGAGGACCAAGTACTGAACCTTGCGGAACTCCACTACTAACTTCAACCCAACTCGAATTCACATCTCCTAAAACAACTCTTTGCGAACGGTTTGATAAAAACGCTCTAATCCAGTTGATCAGACCATCACCAAAACCATAAAACTTGAGCTTATACAAGAGTTTTCTGTGAGAGACTTTATCAAAAGCCTTCGCAAAATCAGTATAAATGATATCTACCGGAAAACCTTGAGCTATAGCCTCCGAAATAAGATCCAGAGTCTCCAGTAAATTTGTTGAACACGACTTGTTTGGAAGAAAACCGTGCTGAGATTTTGAAATTAACCCATTTTTGAGTAAATGCTCTAACATGGACTCTTTGATTATTCCTTCTAAAACTCTGCACACAACACAGGTTAAAGATACGGGGCGATAATTTTTAGGAGACAATCTCGAACCACCTTTGTGTAATGGAGTTACATTTGCTTGCTTCCATAATTTAGGCAATTCACCTGTTAAAAATGACTTCTTATAAATAATTGAGAGAGGCAGTAGTAGCCCTTCATTTACTCTACCTTATATGAAAATAATTTTGTGCATACCTCACTTCGTGTAAAAGTTACACCCGTGTGTATGTTTTTCAAGGGTCCGTTTTTTACATATTTTCAAATTGTATTTAATTCTCTTTTTATATGAAAAATACGAATTAAAATACGAATGTACTATCATTTTAGGATTTATTTTTTTCTTGGATTTTATCGAAAATTATCAAAAAAGGATTTTATCAAATTAAGATATTTTTAAAATGATAAAAATATGATTTTTTTCATTTATCAAAAAGAGATTTAATTTTTAAATGATTTTATAAAATGTGATTTTTTTTCGAAATAAAAAAACATAACTAGATGCATAATATTAATAAGATACGGTAAGCAGAGCTTTTGATATGCGAGTAGCGAAACGTTAGATTATCAATAAGTCTTTTAGAAAACAAAACTACAAGCCTGGTCATTCAGAAGTTCCAAAACTGAATGTTCAATTCCTTTCTTGAAAATTCATTCATGAAGCTTTTGAACGTTCGGATGTATTCGGCTGAACGTGAATGTTCATGAAAAAGTTCAAGAACGTTCAGTTTTGGAACTTCTGAATGACCAGGATTTTAAATTTTATAAAAAAAATTAAAACTATTTATTTAAGAAAGAGAATGTAATTACCCATAAAACCCAAAGAAGTGGTCGATGAGTCTGCATAATAAAAGAGATCACATCGACGAAAAGCACCAAGATAGAAAATTAGAACTTATCTGAATTTCTTTTCTAAAAATTAAAAAAAAAAAGAAGGGAAATTCGCGTTTTTTCAGTCTTTGATACGCAGAATCCTAAATAATCCAGGAATAATTGATGTATTGGACGCGCTTTCAAATCTGTTTATTTAGTATATTGTGAAACCTTGGACCCGAGGACTTGATTCGGACTATATCTCTGTCTCAAAGTCATGCATTTATTTTATATGATTTTTTTTGGTTATAAAATAAAAATAAAAATCGTAAAATGATAAAATCACATTTTGATAGAATTATTTGCAAAAAAAAATCCTAAAAAAATAAATCCTAAAATGATAATATACCAAAAAAATAAAAAGATTTGAATTTTGTATTGTGCGCGTTACGTACTCTTGAGCCATGTGATGATTTAAGAGTTGTTTGAATTCATCTACTGTATGAATGCATGTGCACTGTTGACCATGTTAATAATTTTAAATTTACTCTTATCATTTATTTATCTGATAGATAAAAGCAAACTCAGCAACTAAACCAAAAAATAAAAACCTTAAATCACATATTGTGTATCAATCGTATAATGTTTCATAAACATTGATATTCTATTCTTGATCTTGTATATTAATTTTACTTTTACGAATAAATGTGTAGTGTCAAATTTTGGTCTTGTATAATGTAACAACATCAAGTTATGGCTCGTTGAAAATTTAATTAAACGCTTCAATTAAACTCATAGCGCTTGCTTAATGATATAAAAAACTATGCAAAATTGTTTCAAAATAATAAAAGATTAAAGAAAAAATGATTTTTAAATTTTTTTTCTTAGTGTTGACTATTCAAGGTTTGAATTCAAATCCTTTATTTACAAACACCAATCCAAGAGTTAGTCCATTTTTTCAAAACTATTTCAACGAATTCATTCGTTCAATTGCATCTGGCCTACGCAAAGAATTTGAACCAATATCAAATAACATTTTAAATTTTATCGATGGGTTTGAGTCAAATGAAAAAAATGATTTGACTGAAATGATTGATATGGTACATGCTGAGATAACTAAAATCGATGCAAATCTTCATAAGATTCATTCAATGTCTAAATTTTCTAAAAATTTTGAAAAATATCATTTTGAAGATTTGTGTCATTTGTATCAAGTTGGAAGCAATTCTCGACTTCATGCAGTCAAACGATTCATTGTAAATCAATCATCGGACAGATCATTGAGTTATTCATCATTGGTTTCTCTCAAAAAAGAATTTAATTTTTTTTTCAATTTTTACAAGTTATTTTTACTCGAATGTTATGTCATTGAAGAACCTGATAATTTAATTGACTTGGACGAATTGAATGAGTCAATTGAACCTTTTTTTGAACAATTTTTGTCTCATGCCAAAGACACTTTAGAAAAATCGGATCGTTTACAATTCATTGTCGAAAGTCTAATCGAATCAAACCTTAACGAAAAACAAATAGAACAAAAGTTAAAAGATAAAATTTATGTTTGGAATTGGAATGTTGAATTTTTGGACTCATCAAACACCTCGTCACTTAAAAACGAACCTGGTTCACTCTATATCCATCAAGAAACTAAAACTATTCATTTAACTTATGAAAACGATGAAAGTGTTTTAAACGATTTAAACAATGATAAAATTCTTATACCTGATGTTGAGTTTATTTATAAAGAAATTCACGATTTACTTGATCTCGATGGTTTTGATGATTATGTTGACATGCCTTTGTACTACTTGTTCAAAATGATTGAGCTTGTCTACGACGAAGATGCTAAAATCGAAGAATGGAAACAACAAGTCATTTTAAAATCAGACTATGAATTGTCAAAATATTTTAGATTGAATATAATCGATGGAATTGAAGATTTAACTCAAAAGTATGTTCAAAATCAATCGAACAAAAAAAAGTGTTTGTGTCCATGTCGCTCACCAAATTTAAATGCTTACTTGTATTTGAGCGAGTTTCATAAATCATGCAATTTCCGTGATAATGCAAAGCGAAGTTTTATTTGCTATCTCGAATCATGTTAGATTTAATTTTAGTTTTTTTTTGTTTTTTTTTTTTAAGAGTATACAGAGTAGTTTATTTAATTTAAAATAATAGAAACAAAAATAATAAATCCTCTAAAAAACACAAAAAAAAATATTTTAATTTTTAATTAATTTCAACTTGATCTTCTAAATCATGAACTTTTTCAACAAATTTAAAAACATTGTTGTTTAAAGTCAACATTGTGTCATTGTAAGATTCAACTTCTGCTTGATTTAATCGCTTTAGTTTTTCCTCTTTTGAATTCAATATAACTTTTACATTGTCGAATTTTCCTTTAAAATATTTGTACATGATTGAATTGTTTACCAAATTTTTTTCTTCTTTGCGAATCTCATCAAAACTTTCGGTTATTAATGAAACAAACATGTTGACTAGAATAAACACGACCATCAAATAAAAGAACAAACAGATTATTATTTTCATTAAACCATTTTGACCCTCGTAAATTGAACTTGGCAGCTTGCTTAAAATCATGCCAAATGTTGTCTCAAATGTTGCCACTAGAGTTGAAAAATTAGACGATTTATCATTCTCGATTAAGTAAATCAATTGAGCGAAAGCGCCCCAAAAGATTATAAAAATTATCGAAAATTCTACCAAATCTCCTAAACATGATCTCAATGTTCTAATAAAGAATCCAATGTGTCGATTTGTGCGAAGAAGCTTTAAAAATTTGAGGGTGCCAAAAAAGCTCAAAAATCCCAACAACATTCCCAACACATCATTCCAATAACTCAATAGTTGAAGTTTAATCACCGAATTGTTTGATTTTATCTTTTTGAACAAGTCGTCTTTTGCGTATTGTCTGTACACAAAGATGGCCAAAGTAGCCCATGAAAAGGCGAATATTGTCCATTCAATGTAATTCCAAACTTGTTTGAAATATTCGCGACGAGTCTTTATAATTGATCTCACTTCTTTTACCATAAAAAATGTTATGAATATAATGAAAATAATGTTGAAGGCAGTGATCATTAATTTTACTGAATTTTCAGCTTCGTACAAAATGACAGGCTCAAAACGAACTGATTTTAGAATGTTGCCAGTAGGTAAGAATTCAAATAAAATGGTGCAGTAAGCAAACAAGTTCAAGTTGACATTGTAAATTGAAAACTCAATGAATAAAGCTCTTGTTTGTGCATCAATCCATCCAAGTCTTTCTAAATTGTCCATATCAGTTTCGATGTCTTCAGAACTTTGATTATTCACAAATACTCTATAGACATATCCTCCACCAAAATAGCTCGAATATATTCCAAAAAATGGATACGTTTCCAAATCATCTGAGCTAATGTATCCAAAAGACTCTAAATACTTTTGGTAATCAACATCTCGTTGATTAGAGATAGTTGCATTCAAATCCCATTTAAGACCGTAAATTCCTTTGTCTTGATTCCACACACTGTAATCGTTAAAACACATGTTTTTGTTGAAATTTTTACAAGTCTCTTTTTCGACTCTAAGTTGTCTTATCAAAGGGTAACCAATTAAATACGAGACTTGATCACTTAAAAAATTCTTTTTATTTTCATCACTTGTGTTTGTGGCGACAACAGGAGCAAAATTTTCCTTTATCCATTTGTAAACATCATGAATACGAACAGCTTTATCCAAACTATTATCTTCATTACTTATACCAAATAATTTTTTTACGTTATTTTGATAATTAAATGAATTCATGTCTTTGTTTGAGAAAGAGACCATGAACAAAATGACAAGGAATATCGAATAACAAACAATTTCTCTTATCATGCTTTTTACTTTTTTGTCTCTAGCAAATTTTTCTTGTCTTTTGATTGCACCTGTATTTGTCTCTCCCTTCAAATCGATTGCTTGATTTATTTCTTGTTGGTCTGAATCAATTGAGGATTCATCATGTGAGTCTCCCGCTTGCCGTTCGACTGAATCCTCAAAATTAGTAAAACTATCAGCTTTTCTAAATATTAAAACCAACAAGAATGTAACAACAGCCACTTGAATTGGTTGTGTTAACAAAAATGAAGTAAAAATTGACACAACAAATGATGACAACCATTTTGATACTTTTTCATCTCCAAACGAAATACCTTTGACAATTGTAAAGAATAAAGAGACACCGGCAAATGAGAGTGACAGTAAATATGCGATTATTTTACACCACCAAGGAAGTTCAAATTTATTTTTTTTCTTATTTTTGGATTTTTTAGCTTCGTCATTGACGATTGGGTCATTTTCAGCTTTTTCCTCTGTATTTTGTTTTTCATCGATATGATAAACATATTTGTTTTGATTTCTGCTTTCGGCCTTCTTGATTGTTTCTTTAAGTTTATCTGCTCTTGTTTTTCTCGCTTTGGATCTTCTAAACAATTGAATCAAAATAAAACTTGGTGGAAAACAAATCAAATTCGACATGATTCCGATGCTAATTTGTTGAGGGCTAAGTGAAAGTGGACCTATACTCAGACCACCAGTCTTTGGGGTCTTATCAACATCATAATAAAGTATATTAGCCAACATGCTTATGAACAAAAGTACAAAACCACATGTTAACCGATCAAGACGGCCAAAAGAACTTAAGGTAGGTCTAGCTATAATAGAAAACCATAAATGACCATCACTCAATTTGTCCTTTGTTTGTCTTTTAAAGAGATAGCTAAAATTTTTCAAATCTTGTTCGCTTGCAACCTTCAAATTTCTATCGATGTAACCATCACCTTTTTCTACAGCCAACCAATTCTCACAAATAAAAATGAATTTTTCGTTTGTTTGTAAATCAGTTACAATTAAATGTCTCAAATACCAAGATGATTCTTGACGACTCTTACCAGAACTATCATGATACACTCGGCACATAAACAAATTACCCATTGGTTTTTTAACTGACATAATAAATGTGTCTACGCCACTTCGTTTAAATAAACATTTGTTTTCTTTTTCTTCATTTGTTTTCATTTCTCTCAATGATGAATCAAATTTAGATCCAAATAAGTGCATAAACACATTTGATTTTGTGCCAGCTTCATTCCTTGATCCTGTGAACACACTTATCTCATAAAAATAGTTCCAATCTGAATCATTTTCTTTTAGGACATAAATTTTACATTTTCTTTTATCAAGTCTGTCCATGTAGAAACACAAGACAGCTGCGATTAGATAAACAGAACAAACACGATAAGAAAAGTCATTTTCAAAGCCCATTGAATCAAGGTCTAAATCAAGAGGAAATTCTTGTCGAATCGATGAATTCGAACAAAACTTTTCAGTAAAATTAAAATTCAACTCTTTGATACCAATTCCAACAAAGTTAGTTGTCAAGTACTTGCTGGTTGTAGACATGTTCGAGGCAATTTGGTAAAAAGTATCGTTTCCTTCAAAAATCAAATCGTCTTCACAAACAATTTGAACCAAATCGTAGACTTTTTTTGTAAAACTTGGCATTTCATTGAATTTGATTAGCACAATGTAAATTGTCTCATTTGAAGGTTTTATTTGAAGGTGGATTGATGACCTCGCTTTGCTTATGTTTGTTTGAATGTAAACAGCTTGTTCTAAAGTAGTCAAATTGCTCGAATTAAAGACCGAAGCGTTGAATTGTTTAAACTCTGGTACATTCATTTTTGACGTGTCTCTCTTAATTTTAATCTTAAACACGTTTGTCTCATTATTGGTCACTTGAAGCTCTTTACTTTCTTGGTTAAAATAACTTAAACTGACAACGGGTGAAGCTTTTAACATTTTATCTTTTCCATTTATGATCTCTGGGATTGAAAAACTTTTCAACATTAAAACACCTGTCTCGGTCATTAAAGGTAACTTGAGTTCTCCCGATTCAAGTTCTATCTTCTTGTCCTTTATTTTATTTGTGTTTAACCTGGATACTTTCAAGTCAATGCTGTTTGATTTAATTTGTGTTTCTTGATTTAAACTCAAATGTTGAGACGAAATGTTTACAAAATCGCTCAAGATTTGTGAAGTCGACTCGAAAACATTCATTAGTTTTCCAGAGCTTTGAGAATTTACACTGAGAAGAGTGTTAGCAGCTGTGTCCACAATGTTATTGGCTGCTTGTTTAAGAAATTCGAAACCATTTTTGCCCGACGTTTCTTTCAATGCGTGTGACAACTCAAGAGATTTAGTCATTGCTTTATCAGCTGCCGAGCTCGTAATCTCTGTTGGATTTTCAGTTAAAACAGACAAAACCGAAGCTATTACTTTTATTGAACTTATATCCGAAATGGGTAAACTGACTCCAATGTCAATGAAAACTTGTTTAATTGATTTTTTATTTTCAAGATCTTGATCAGCTAAAGTTGAATTTGTACTTGAAGCCATTTGATTATTTATGAGCGAAGTCATTGAAATTAAATTTCTCGATATTTCTTGTAGGTCTCCAGTTTTAAGATTTATTAACACTTGTGAACTCGAAGGATCTCCTAAAAGTTCGCTTGTTAAATCTTGTAAAAATCCGGGTTTTACTTCAACTATCAATGGATCTGGTAGGTTAAAGACCGTGATGGCATCAGAGTCATCAATTACTTGAACAAAAATGTAAAGTCTATACGAGTCCGTTGATAAACCTTGAGGTAGTTGAGTGACCAAGAGTCCTTCTTTGTTGTAGTTGATAGCCAAGGGACTTGATCCATCCGAATACTTTGCAAAGTATTCGTATCTTACTACAAATCCATCGTTGTCAGCCCAATTTGTGCATTCGATTAAAAAGTAATTGACAAAAGCATAGCCTTGAGTAGCATTTACCTTACAAGTACCGTTGTAAGGCTTTTCGTTAATTTTCAAATTCATAAACATGAATCCACTCATTATCGTGACCTCATCGTAAAATGTTTTAATTTCAACTTCAACTCGCCAAAATAAAATTCTCGGAAAACTTTTGAATAAATTGCTCATAATTGTGAACTCATTCTCTTTTTCACCATAGGTAAAGGCATTAATTAACGAGTCATTTAAAGTATTCCAAACGGTGTCATTTGGTGTTTGAAAGTAAATACGATGAATGTAAAACATTTGCATCACATTTTCGCATCCATCTGGACAACTACTTTCAAGCACTAGTTGATAAGACGGATTTATTTTGGTTAATTTTCCGAATGGTTTACAATTATCAGGCAAACGACATCTTAACAAAAAAATATAAAATAGGAATAGAGAGTCAAAGAGAGCGAAAGAGAGTCTTACCTTATTGAAACAATTGGCACCTTAAGAATGCTGAATACTTCAATTCTAACAAATTGATAATAAGTCTTACCAATATGATTTGTTTTAATTAAAAATAAATAATTTTTGTTTGACCTAAATCTTAAAGCGCCTTGGTTAATTTTCAATACTTTTCCACTTGAATCAAATAGGATTTTGTCTGAATTTTCGAAGCATTCTTCTATTGAAGCCGAGCTCTTGGCTTTTAAAAGATCAACACGACCTGTTATGTTTAAGCTATTCATATTTGGCACTGTGTCATTGCTCGATATTACAAAACAATAATATTCGAAATTGAGAGAATTTGGAGTGATTAGAAAATCCATGTCGTAAGCGTAATTCAATGGATTTAAATCGACTGTTTGATTTTGACCAATTCGAATATAATCTAAGCCATTTTCTAGAACAAATACTGCAATGCCACTTGGAATTATTTCAATGTAACTATCAACCAAATACTCAATATCGTTATCAATATTCAAAGTACCAGTCGATATTTTGATATAAACCCAATGAGCTAGTTTGTAAACGCCGTACTCTAAAATGTTACTTGGAATTATTAATTGAGAGTAATTGACCGTTGGATTATTAACCAATTGAATAGGTGGCTCTGGAAAGTTTCCGTTAATGTCTCTTTTATAAATGCTCCAAGATCTGTTAAGAGTGTACCGTTGAACAAAGTTGAGGGTCAAAATAAAGTTTAGCTTAATTATTTCATATCGATAGTATTTCGATGGATTTGAAATATTTGCAAACGAAGAGGTATCAATTGTTGACGAAAAATTCAAATCTTTTTATGACAACAAGATAAAAATTATTTTATTTGAAATTTTGTTTGTTTTTTGTTCAATTAGAACTTACTTAATTTGCAAACAGGTGCAAATGTATTTATGTAGTGGGAAATACATGTACCATTTGAAGGACCATATGAAATGTAATCAACAGCTTGAGTGTTAAAATAGGAAAGATTTGTCATTTTTGATTGAACTTAAGAACGAAACACAAAATTAAAATAAAATTTAAAAAGTCTTGTTTTAGTTAATCACTACTCACCATCATTTATATCTATGGTTGAATTTAAAACAATTGAAGAAAAATCCAATTTAATTCTCATGTTGTAAATGTAGAACAATGGATATTCTCTTTTTATTTGAAACTTGTTGTAAAAGTATCCATCTCGAATCAAAGACTTAATCAAGAAACTAGAATTTGTTCGACTACTTAATCTTACATAGACATTCTGGTTGGTTATCACAAAATCCGAGTAGCCATCTGGATTTGCCTCGATTCCAACACTTACATTCCCACTTAAATAAGTCATAGTTAAAACAGAACCCTTCGAAACTCTAAGCGATTGATCCAGAATATATTTTTGTAAACCTTGAGTTAGAGTTAAATAGACAATGTTAGATGAGCTTTTTTTTGTTGCTTTTTGATTTGAATTAAGATAAGTTGAACAAGGAGTCACGTTACCGCATTCAACAAACGTCGCAAACTTTAAACAAAAACAGAAAAAAATGAAGTTGAATTTGAATTTAAATCTAATTTTATTTTGTTACCTCAAGTGAAATTTGACCTGAATTTTGAGCAAAAATTTCAAAACCCAAAAGATCAGTTTCGTATTTGAATTCGTTTGTCGAAAGTAAAAATGAACTTGCATTTATGCTTGTATCATTATTCAACAAGAGACTTGAATTCGACCAGGCTCGACCAAAATGATTCAAAAAAAGCTGACTATTTGATAGAATTGTTTCATTTTCACAACTTCCATAATCGATTGAAATTTTACTTTGACTTGTCTGAGAAATTAAAATTAAATCAAATTCAACGTTAACGTCACTTATGCTTTTCAAAATAAGTTCTAGACTCTTATGATTTGTGACTATTAAACTTTTTTTGGTACCAAGTGAATCGATTGAATAAACACCTGGAGAATCAAATTGTTTAGCAAAAGGCTGAATTGTCAAATAATAGGATGAATCAATCAAGGCACGGAAAACAAACTTTCTGTTGGCAAACTTGGTCAAGCTTGTTCCGTTAATTATAAGGTCCGAATAGAGAGATTCAGTGTCAATTAATGAGACGATTTTAGCTAATGAAATACACTCAATGGATAAAAATGATTTTTGTTTGACGAGATACGCCTTGTCCACAAAAATCAAATTGTATCCTCGATTGGCATTGATGAGCCAAGACGTTTGTTTTGTAGCTGAAAAAAGTGAACTTTTAGACAAAACTGACGAACAAGATTGGGTTAAAGGACAGCTTGATGAAGACCAAAGATTAATTATGAAGCTACCAAAATCTGATGAGTAAAACTCAAATCCAATAAGAGAAGACTCGAACAAAAATTCTGTGTTTGTTAAAAGAACATGACCAGTTGGACTAAAACTGCTTTCATAAATCATGTTGAAAATATTTAATGTCTTAAAGAATCCGAATCCATCGTTCATGATCCCAGCTTAAATATTATAAAAATCAATAAAAAAAAATAAAGTTAATTTAATTAGATATTTTACCTTGGTTGGTCAAAGTAAAATTAGTACAATCACCAAAGCTAAAATTGAATTGACTTGATAAACTTTGTGAAACTAGAATTATTTTGCATTCAAGAGTATTATTAATAGTCCTATTTGAATTTCCGCATTCAACATCCACAAATTGATCTAAAATTTAAAGTCAAAATTGAGATTATTATTTAAAAAGTGAGTGAAATAAAATAAAAATTACAATTAGAAATAGTAAAGGTTCTTGTTATAGACGTGTTTGTTGCATTTATGATTGCTCTTAGTGAAAAATCTTTATTTTGAACACTTTGATTTACAAGCGGATAAACACCTGAATATTCAAATAAACTTAGATAATATTTTTGTTCAATCATACACTTGAAATAAAATCTCCAATTGTTTCTGTTGTTTAGCGTAGACAAAAAGGTTCCATTCATAAAAAAGTCCGGGTAAGTTAGATCATTTGTTTTGTCAATGGCAATCAAATTCGGTACTGTTGTATAAATCATGATCATTTGACCAGTTCGAATGCGTGTAAACACATTTGGATCTTTTAATTTGTTAAGACCATAATTCAAATAAAATGTTAAATTATGAGTGATCGAATAGCTTTGCATTTTTGATGTTCTCCATAAGACATTTGCGTTTGTGTCATTCAAATTCAAAGGTGTTTTGGTAAACGAAATAATCTTTAAAAAACAAAAATTATGTTTATGTAAGTGTTAGGATGAAAATGTCGAAATTTAGCTTACTGAAATGAAAATCTGTCCATAACCTAAGGAATAAATCTCGAATCCATTCAAATCAGCATCGAATTTAAATTCTGTATTAGGAAGCAAAAAGTATCCTGTCAATGGTGTTGATTGTAAAGAAATTCTTAGAAAGCTGCTCAAAAATTGAGTTCCAAAAAAGTTGGTCACATTAACATCAACCGAATATGGTGCATTATCAATCAAAACTGTGTTGAAAAATTGTTGACTAGCCGCAATCACTGTACAATTAATTCTAAAATCAATTGTTTTATTCGAGTTTCTGCAAAAAACGTCAATTGATTTCACTTAAAATAAGAAAATTTAATAAAGATTGAGAGATGTTAGAGGGACATGTGCATTACTTGAAGTAATGTTTACGTATGCTTGAGATACATTTGAATAATTCGAAATTTTGGCTGAAATAATGTAACCACCATCTGATTTGTATTGATACGAGATCCAATGGTATGTTTCATAATAAGCCGCATCAGTCAATATATTAAAATGAACTCTCAAATTTTTTAATTGATTTAATTTTATGAGATTCATGCCAGAGTTAGTATAATCAGAGTATGGTGATGCACCAGACGTATCACAAGATAGCCGAGTTTGATACCCTGCATAATTATACATTGTCATATAATAATCAGTATATGCGAGAATCATTGATCCTTTTTGTGCTTTAAATGGATAATAGAAATTTATTTTATTGTATCCTGTTGAAACATAGTATGTCCAAGAAGTTATATTTCGCATTCCAGTGAGAAACGGATTTTTTGTTAAATAATCAGCGCAACTAATTGTTTGACCACAGTTTGTAAAGGAAACAAGAATGAGCTGAATGTAGCCGTATTGACGAGATATGAGTTCAAAGCCCCAAATTGATGTTTCCATTTTGAGTTCACTGTTTAAGAGCAAAAAATAACCAGTGAAAAAAGGATCTTCATAATTAATTGATTTTGGTATTGAAATACCAGTGTATGAAGCAAGACTATTTTGAATTGTTATTTGTTCCGTCACTTGGTTTCCATAGTTAACATCAATTGTAATGCTCGATGATTGAGAGAACGCTTGAATTGAGCAATTAACTGTCAAGTCAAAAATAGTCGAATTCAAACAACTCAATTTAAAATAATACGTATCATCTGTAATTAAATATGTCTCATTCAATATCTTGTTAGATCCTATCACATTTGCTGTTATGTTGTAAACACCAACTTTAGGACTTTTGATGTGAGGAAATGTTCTCATGTACTTGAATCTTGTAAAGTAATAACTTTGATCAATCAGAATGTTTACGCAAAATCTATAATTCTTTTCAACAATTGGTTTTCTCGTATAACCATTTATTAACAAATCAGGAAAGGAGTTTTCATCATTAACCATAGCCATCATATTAGAATAATATGAATAGATAACAGGAATACTTCCTTTTGAGAAACATCGTTGAGAAAAAGTAATTTTATTTAGGCCTCTATTGATGTAATAAGAACCAATGTGATAACTTGTCCAATATGTGTAGTATGGATAAGATTTTAAAAGATAATCTGCACATGATTGATATCCATCACAATAAGTGTTAAATTGATACACGTACAGATAAAAATAACCAGCAACAAGAGTGTATAATTCAATGCCAGTAATACATGCATCAAATTTAAGTTCAGAGGAAAGTAAAAAATATGAACCAGTCATTGGATTTGCAACGTAATCAGATACATTGAATGTCTTGAAATCGACACCCATGTAATTTATAAAATTATCTTTGTGATTTCGAAATTTAAGAAAATTAATTTCAAATTTAAAACTAATTTTGTTTTTTAATTACCTGATGATACACTAACATTGGTTGTTTCTAAATCGTCTTTGACACGAAAACCCTTGTCAATTTCGTGTGTTATGTAATCAACTGTGCAATAAATTGTTTTGTCAAGTGCAAGTCTTTGATTTGGACAAAACAATTCTAGTTTTCTAACTTTAGACAATAATATAAATTTTAATGATACACCTTATTAGGTATTCAAAAATATAACAAATCACTTACTGTCTGTTATTTTGTATTGAATACTCTTGACTCTCACATTTGCATTTAACATCTTAAAATTAAAATTAAATATTCCAGTTGTGTTGAATGTCTTTTCAAATGATGCCACACTATGATAGTAATAACCTTTCGTAATCGTGTTAAAATGAACACGACACTTATAATAACTACATAAAGCGAATAAATTTGAAACTGCTGGTACATATGTATAGGTATAAATTGGGTTTCCAAGTTTATCATAAGTTATTGTTGTTTGTGTCTGTGTGTATTGATAGTAATAATAGTCCATGTATTTTGCTGAATTGTCAGCAATGTCTCTACCTATTGATGCTGTAGAGTCTTCAATAAAAATCATTTGACCCCGAGACACTCTATAAGGATTAACTAAAGAGAGCCTTTGATAACCTGCGGATACATTAAACGACCATGTTTGATGGATGGTAAAAGTTGGCAATCCATATGAAGTATAATAATAACTTTCGTAAAGATTTGACTGCATGTAATCACTGCAGAATGTTGGTTGACCACACAAAGACATTGACCTCAATTGAATATTTAAAGTACCTCCTCTAACGGCATTTAACTCGAATCCCCATAGATCAGCTGCATGTTTGAACTCAGTATTTACTAACAAATATTTGTATGATCCGTATGTAGAAGATGAATATGAAGGTAAAATCGCGTACCAACTCAACCGATTCAAGAGTTCTTAAATTTAAAATGAGTTATTTAGATAAAAAATTTTAGGCCCATAAAAATACCAGCATTCGAAGTGGCTAAAGTAGTTTTAATACCGTCACCCAAATCGACATCAAATGAGACATTTTTCAATTCACTAATTGTAAAAATGGAACATAACGCTGTAAAGCTTGTCTTGTTTACATGTCTAAAGCAATTGACGTCAAAAAAGCTTCCTTAAATAGATTTTAAATAATTTTAATTTAAATGATAAAAAATTAGCAAACAAACAAAAAATTACTGTTCAGGTTTGTGTCGGTTAGAATTGAAAAATAAGATACAGAACTTATGGTTTTATTTGATTGCATTCTAACCGTTGCATTATAACTTCCTGGTGAGATATAGTTTTTTTCAATACTTAGAAAAGTCTCGTAAAAAATTGAATTTATTTTCACACTCAAATAAAAAGCAGTTTTGTTTACAAGACTAAGTTTCATTAGTGTCGTTCCATTACTTTTTTAAATTTAGATATTCATAAATTTATAGCTATTTTTATAAACTTACTAATAATAATCCGAGTAGACAAGATCATCAGATGCATACAAAGCCAATAAGGCTGATTGTTGTTTTAACAATATCATAGAACCTTTTTTAACATTTAATCTTGTAAATTCCAGTCGGTTAAATCCCAAAGTTGTCAAATTAAAAGTTCCTAAATTTGTCTGAGACAAAATTGTGGCAATTTTTTTGTTATTGTAAACAAATTTTCCGCATGAAATTGTCGTTTGAGTTCCACAGTTGCTGAATTGTAAAAGCTTAAAATAAAAACAACATTTTTTAGTTTGTACATTTTCTTAAAATATAATTTAATTTACAGTGAGAGTTATTAGTCCGGGAGACCATAAATACAAATCAATTGATTCCATAACAGCATCGAATTTGAATTCAGTATTTACTAGTAAATATTCGCTTAGTTGACTTGATGAAGACACCAATGGATTCAAGACAACTCTTGGAACATTTACTCCAAATGATGATACCATAACATCTTTTATTTACAAATAATAAAATAATTAAATAATTCGTGTTTGAATAAAATTTTTTTTACTTGAAGTCGTAAAATTTTGAAAATCTAAATTATCAAAAGAAACTGTAAAGTTTTCTTTATTTGTTGAAACAACTTCAAGTTGACAAGTTGCGCTCATTTCAAGTCTCAAATCATTGCATTCGATTTCCACAAACTTAACTTTAAAAATAAAAAAAATATACACACATTTTATGCTTTGTTTTATTTCATTAAATCTTACTATCATTCAACATAAAGCTAACTGATTTGGATAAGTCTGAATTTATAAGACCACTAGTTATTTGTAAAGTACCATCAATTGAATAGCTTTTTTGAAAATAGAATATATTCTGATAGAACAGCTGATCGGTTAATGCATTTAAACAAAATCTTGTCTTTTTCAATGAGTCCAGTCTTCTTAGAAAAAAATTTGATTGAACTGTCACAATAGAATAGTCGATTAACACATTTGTTGAATCATCGTATCCTATCTTTCCTCCAAATTGCTCAAGCATTAACATGCTGCCTTTTTTAGCTATATATGGATATTGGAGAAAAATGTTGTTCAGACCATTTTTATTTTATTATTTATTTTATTTATTATTAAACAAAAACTAAATAAGACAACTGTCTATCTATCAAATTATCTGGATAATTTGATAGTTAGTTTTCTAATTCCTATTTGAGCAAGCCATTGGGACCTGCTCAAATTTTACAAAAATTGATACAAAAAGTAAAAAATAAATAAAAATAAGAAAATAAAAACTAATAAAACAGATACGAATTCTTAATAAAAAAGTTTAAATTATCAAATTGATTCACACAAATATTTACAAATTCATTCAAATTTTTTGACAAATATAATTTAAAGTCTTTAAAAGTAAATTTTATTTTATAGAAATTTATAAAAAGTTTGTTTATAAAATTTGTGAAAAAAAATCCAAAAGTTTTTTCACCTGTTCTTCTTTTGATTATCGGTTGAGTAAGCATATTTTTGTTCCGTAGATTGTAAGGAATATTTCTTTCATGATTAAATTTGAGTTCATTCAACAAATTCGGTGGATTTTTAAAGATAAATATTTTTGTTACAAAATTTGACAGCTTTTTAACTAACCTATGGTGCAGATTAAAAAGTCCCATACACCTTAGTTGCGAATTAACAATATTCAAATCATCCGAATTAATCGTTATTTTGAATAATTTATATATACATAAATAATAACAATTGGCCAATTTTTGTATTGCTCTCTTTGAAAAATATATTACCAACGATGCACAATAGTCGAAGTACGGTAAAATGAACGTTTTAAAAAATTGAATTTTTACATTGAATGATAAATAAAATAACCTTTTTATCGAGTAAAGTTTACGGTTTACTTGTAATCTTAATGAACTAACGTAATATTCAAAATCAAGTTTTGAGTCAATTGTCACACCCAACAGTTTAAATTTATCGACAATTTCAACTTTTGCAACATCAAGATCTAATGTCTTTAAGTCTTTTAGATTCTTGATCCGTTTATTAGTTATAACCATAACGAAGGTCTTTGACCAGTTGATTTCAAGTCGGTTATGATTACACCAATTGAAAAATGGTTTAAGCAGACTCTTGAAACTAACAACAAGTGCATCAAAGTCGTCTCCTTGATGGGATAGGGTTGTGTCGTCAGCAAATAGTTTACATTTGATCTGATCTAGACACAAGGGAAGATCATTTATAAATATGAGGAAAAAAAAGTGGTCCAAGAACTGACCCTTGGGGTACTCCAAGCTTAATTTTTTTAAAATTCGAAACAAACCTTCCCATCTTGACTATTTGTTTACGATTGAAAAAATAATTACGAATAAGTGATAATGATTGATTGTCAAAACCATAGTGGAATAGCTTCCGAATAAACAATTCAGCTTCTAACGTGTCAAACGCCTTCCTGAAATCAATGAATAGAAGGATGGCTATCAAGTTACGATCACGAATCAAGTTAATATCACTCAAAAGTTCATGGAGTGCGGTTTCACAAGAAAAGTTCTTTCTGAAACCATGCTGAGCGGCCGAAAAAATTGAATTTGACTCAAAATAGAATCGAATTTGATGTGCTATGAGCGTTTCAAAAATTTTGTTTACCGGGGGAAGTACAGAAATTCCTCTGTAATTATTTGGGTCATTGATTGAACCCTTATTTTTATAGAGGGGCGTTACCACTGCTGTCTTCCATTCATCCGGAATAATCCCAGAAGTTATACAATTGTTGAAAATCTGTGCTAAAACAGGTGATAAACAAGGACTAATTTCCTTTAAAATCTGCGTTGGGATAGCACTAACACCTGGTGAACTTGTTTTAGAAAGCTCTTTGATCGCTTTGTCGACCTCAAATCTATCAACTAGTTTAAAAGAAAAACCAGGAGTATTTACCTTTTTGGTCCTTTTGAGATTGGCAAAAGTTTTGTCTATGAATCTTGTACAGTCAGTATGTTCGACTTGAGAATTTGATAAAACGGATGTAAAAAACGAATTAAAAACATTCGGCATCTCAGATTTTTCTTTTGTACTCTTATCATCATCGATTAGAGAATCGGGGAAAATGGTTTCACTGTCAGAATTTCTCGTTTTGATTGAACTTGAGTAAAATTTCCAAAATAATTTTGAATTTTTAAAGTCTTTAATCGATTTATTCTTGAAAAAATCACACATTTTAGACCTATTTAGCGATTCGAATTTTTTTCGATATTCCTGATAGTTGGTCCAATCATTTATCGACTTTGAGGCTGTAGCTACGGTGTACAAAAAGTCTCGCTGCCGTTTAACAAGAGCAAGCTCTTTATCATACCAAGGGTATTTATTTTTGAACTTCTTTTTCTTCAGACGTCTAATAGGAGATATTTTGTTTATTACCGATAAAATTTTGTTTTTTAACCAACCCCATTGACGATAGGTCTCTTTGAACTTTAACGCTTCATAAAAGTTAACATTTTTAAGATCACTTACTATACGATCAACATTTTGAGGGCACAAATTTCGACCATAGATAACTTCACTATTTTCAGTTTCACAGGCAGCATTGAGTGATACACAAATGAAGCAATGGTCACTAAAAGGACAACCAATTACTTCACTGAAAATTGAAATACCATGATTATCTAAATCATTATGAAGACATACGTCGATTAAAGTTTTGGATAACTTTTGACCATCAATAGTTGAACTTGAGGCTATTCGTGTTGGTTTGTTAATACAATTTTTAAGATCATTCTCAGTCATAAATTTTAACAAATCTGAGCCTTTGTTTGACAATAGATCTTCGTTTAAATCTCCAATTATTAATAGCGGAATATTCGGATCAAGCATAAACAGATAGTCCTCTAGGTTAGTGAAAAACGCATCATTTTCAGATTTATTCGGTGGTTTGTACGTACAAATTATATTTATTGGGGTCTCAGCTGTCGATACTTGAAAATGAATAAGCTCAAAATCTGGTGAATTGTGAGTAAAGCCAATCTTAAGTTTACTATTGACAAAAATCAGTAGTCCTCCACCATGAGAATTTCTATCTCTCCTTATGATTTGATACCCGTAACCTTTACCAAAGTTTTTGGTAGTTAAACTGTCCAATTTAGACTCAGAGATAGCAACAACATCAAAAAGGTTTGCCGATAAAATATCATCCAAATTAACCAACTTGTGTTCAACACTATTTACATTCAAATGTAAAATGTTGAGGTTTCTTGGGTCACTAAACTTTGCCAACTGACTAAAATAGCTATCGTAGTTTGGCAAAAGTACTGGTATTGCAAAATCATCTGATTTGAGCAACGCATTCAAATCGTTATCACTTGTACAAAAAAAAGGTAGACATTCGTTAACGTTTAAAATTTCGTTAAATTGTTTCAGATTTGAAAAATCGAAGTTTCGAGTAAATTGTTCAAACATTCGATTGAAACATGACAAAAAATGAATTTTGAGACCTTCAAATGTTTTTAAGCATATTTGGCATTTGCCACTCTTTGGAAGGCTCTTTCTAAAACGATCAAAACTTATTTGAAAATCGGACAGACTCAAAATGGGCTGAAACGAATCGAATGAAATCGAATATTTTTGACAAATAAGTTGAGTGAATTGATAAATAAATTGACTTTGAGTACTAGTGTTTAAAGAGGAAACATATTGATTCAAAAACTTTATCCAGTTATCACTCAAACCAGATAAAATATCGTTAGAATTATCACTTTCATAATTATGTAAATTTTTTGAAATTTTTTTTGAAATTTTGAATTTGCATGTACTCATTTTTTTTTTAGAAATTGATTGAAACTGATTGTTGTTTTAACAATATCATAGAACCTTTTTTAACATTTAATCTTGTAAATTCCAGTCGGTTAAATCCCAAAGTTGTCAAATTAAAAGTTCCTAAATTTGTCTGAGACAAAATTGTGGCAATTTTTTTGTTATTGTAAACAAATTTTCCGCATGAAATTGTCGTTTGAGTTCCACAGTTGCTGAATTGTAAAAGCTTAAAATAAAAACAACATTTTTTAGTTTGTACATTTTCTTAAAATATAATTTAATTTACAGTGAGAGTTATTAGTCCGGGAGACCATAAATACAAATCAATTGATTCCATAACAGCATCGAATTTGAATTCAGTATTTACTAGTAAATATTCGCTTAGTTGACTTGATGAAGACACCAATGGATTCAAGACAACTCTTGGAACATTTACTCCAAATGATGATACCATAACATCTTTTATTTACAAATAATAAAATAATTAAATAATTCGTGTTTGAATAAAATTTTTTTTACTTGAAGTCGTAAAATTTTGAAAATCTAAATTATCAAAAGAAACTGTAAAGTTTTCTTTATTTGTTGAAACAACTTCAAGTTGACAAGTTGCGCTCATTTCAAGTCTCAAATCATTGCATTCGATTTCCACAAACTTAACTTTAAAAATAAAAAAAATATACACACATTTTATGCTTTGTTTTATTTCATTAAATCTTACTATCATTCAACATAAAGCTAACTGATTTGGATAAGTCTGAATTTATAAGACCACTAGTTATTTGTAAAGTACCATCAATTGAATAGCTTTTTTGAAAATAGAATATATTCTGATAGAACAGCTGATCGGTTAATGCATTTAAACAAAATCTTGTCTTTTTCAATGAGTCCAGTCTTCTTAGAAAAAAATTTGATTGAACTGTCACAATAGAATAGTCGATTAACACATTTGTTGAATCATCGTATCCTATCTTTCCTCCAAATTGCTCAAGCATTAACATGCTGCCTTTTTTAGCTATATATGGATATTGGAGAAAAATGTTGTTCAGACCATAGTTTATGGTTATATTCCAAGATTTGACCAATTGATAAGAGAGTGGATTCATATTATTTGACATGTAAGAAATACAAGAATTATTTTTTCCACAAACACTGAAATGTACGAGACTAATACGAACTAGGCCAAATTGGACAGCGTTTATTCTAAAGCCTCTTAAGGTCATATCGAAAAAAAATTCATTTGATACCAACAAAAATTGACTTGAGTCTAATGCTGGATTAAGTATGCTCAAAGGAAAAGTGATTCCCAAAAAATCAATAGCTTTCGACACAGGTTTAAAATTAAGACTATTCTCCACATCATTTATAAAGACTGTATCATTCAGAGTAGAGGACACATAAAATACCGAACAATCGACTTTTTTATCAGGAAAATTTAAACATAATAATTCAAGATTTTTTTCATCTATCACAATTATTGTCGTTGTCTTTTCCAAGTTAAGACTTTCGATTCTTACCGTTGCATTATAAACCCCTAATTTATTAAAAGTCTTTACAAAACTATAATACTTTGGGATTAAGGTTGAATTTATTAATGGGATAATATTAAACTTCATTTTTGTTCCATAAACAATTGGAGTTAGCATATTTTGTGATTCGATATCAATCAACTGATCCGAAACAAAATCACTTTTGGACAACATCACTTTGCCTGTCATTGTTTGATTCAATAAGATCATCATTCCTTTCTCGACTTTAGTAGGCAAAATTTGGTAAAGCTCTTGACCAATAGTAATATTTAAACTCCATGTTTTAACCAATGTGTAACTTGTTAAGGTATTTGTTTGTCTCAAATAATTCGTACAAGATTCTTTAGTTCCACAAAGACTTAGCTTTATGAGCTAAAAAAAAGTTTAATTTGTGCATTAAAAGGAGTATAAAATTTGTTTTCGAGTAGAGTTACAGTTAATACAATAGTTCCTGTAACCAAAGGTCTTATTTTAAAACCAGTCAAGGTTGAGTTTTCCATAAATTCTGAATTAAGTATCAAAAAATTATCCGATCTTCTATAACTCGTGTCATTTGTCCCGATCTCCGCACTAAAAACAAAATTGCTAGTCGTATCCGCGAACAAGACAACACCATTTATGTTATCGATTGAAGATAAAACTTTGATAGTGCAGGTGACTGATAAATTAATAGTTTGAGTCGAGTCAAAGCAAATAAGCTCAACACTATCACTCTCGACAATGTTACAAAGCTTTAAGAAAACAAAAAAGAAAAACAAATTTTTTATTTTTTTTCTCAACATTTTTCAAAATGGAAAATTGAAATTAAAGAAAAAATCCATTACCTTAACAGGATTAATTTAAAATTCTAAAATCAAACATTGAGCATTTGTTTATATAAAGAGATTTTGTTTGCCATAAAAAAACATAAATGGTTAGACATAAGTTTCATCTTAAATATTTCAGTTAAGTAATCATTTTATTATTCAATAATCAAACACATTTTTCGGAGATTTGAATCAATGTTCTTTGTCCCAACATGTTTATTTGGCTTAATTAAATAACTTGTGTTTATATGTACTTATTTATTGTTCGAATTGTAAATTAACTTTATATTAAAAATGAAATTTTAGTTTGAAAATTTAAAAAAAAAACGAGTAGGAAAAATTTTTTTTTCAATCTAACATATTTTTTAAAGAAAAACAATTACTCTGAAAATCGAACTGAATTACAAATACAGCATTGTGAAAAAGTTAGGAAACTTTTGAAAATTTTTCGATTAGTTTTATTTTAAATTGATTTATTGAATACGCAAAAAGGAAACATTAAAAAAAGTGGTATATTACAAAAAGAACAAATTTTAGGCTACAAAAAAGCATATTTTCGAAAAAAAAAACTTTAGTATAAAGACACACAATTCGACTAACAAAATCGCCTCTGAAATTTTTCAAAAAAAAATTGTGAAAAAGCTAGGTAACTCTACTCTAAAAGGAAGATATTTCCACTAGTATCGCGTACACCCGCCGTTATTTTTCAAGCACTCACTTATCCTGTTAGGCATTAAGTCTACTAAGTTCTCTAAGATTGTTTTCGGGACGTTATTGAGGATATTTGGTAAAATTTCTTTCAATTGGTTCAATGACCTTGGTTCCTGTTTGGCGATCTCTTTGTCCAACCAACTCCATAAGTTTTCAATACAATTAAGATCAGGGCTGTTTGCAGGCCAAGATAAAAGGTCTATATTATTATCCTCAAACCATTTAGTGACTATTCCGGCTCGATGGCATGGAGCATTGTCCTGCTGGAAAACAAACGGTTCGTCTTGTCGAAGTAGATCTATTGAAGGGATCAAGTTGTTATCAAGAATATTAATGTATTTTTGAGAGTTTAGTCTCCCGTCAAAGATACAAAAGAGCCCAAGCCCATAATAGCTCATACAGCACCATATTCCAATTGAACCACTTCCTTGTTTAGTTCGATTTAAAATGCATTCTTGGTTGTATTTTTCAGATGACATTCTTCTGATCTTAATACGGTTTTTTCTATTATCTACCTCAATATTCATCTCATCACTAAAAAATAACTTGTCTCCAATTTGCCTTACCCCATGATTTTAGACCCATACAAAATAATTTACGAGCTTTTTTGTGAGCCTTTGATAAACGTGGCTTTCGAATCGCAAATTTCCATTCAAGTTTGTTTGAAAGTAATCTTCGCCGAACCAATGAGGATGATGCTCTCTTGCCATTTGATAGTTTCCATTCTTGTGCAAGGACGTGAGATGGTGCTGTTCGTTTTTTTTGACCAAACGGACCAATTGACGGTCATCTTTGGGAGTTGAAATCTTAGGCCTTCCAGATCTTGGCCGATCTTCGTATGAATTTGTTTCAATAAATCGGTCAATTATGGTCTTTATACATTTTTTTGATCTTTTTAATTCAACTCCTATCTTAGACAATGATTTTCCTTGTTGATGAAGCAAGACAGACTTTACTCTGTCTTCTTTGGTGATTGGGCGTCGTTGAGGAGTCTTAGGGGACATTTTTAACTTAAATAGAGCTTTAATGTAATGAGATTTTCAAAATTAGCTTTCTGAATATAAATCTATCTCGAAACTGATCAGAATCAAACAATTGGAGTATGTGGGATGGTTTGTGAATTAAGAAATAGGATTGTCTTTATATCGTTTCTTAACTTTTTCACAGAAAATTTAAAAAAAAAAATTTAGCTGTTAAAAAAAAATTTCATAACTAGGGAATGGTCGAACCAATTGTCTTCTTTTTCATTTTATTCGATAGAGGATTAGTCAATTTATTTATCCGAAATAAATCCAAGCAAAAAAATTATTTTTGCGGCAGATATTTTATCAAAAGAAAAAAATGATTAAAAATTTACAGGGAGTTTCCTAACTTTTTCACAATACTGTAAATTGA
This sequence comes from Brachionus rubens, assembly GCA_022207745.1. Classification (NCBI taxonomy): domain Eukaryota; kingdom Metazoa; phylum Rotifera; class Eurotatoria; order Ploima; family Brachionidae; genus Brachionus; species Brachionus rubens. The sequence continues at coordinate 185,896 of JAJVHD010000093.1, read as the reverse complement.
AAAAAAATAATCTTAAAAAAAACTTTTTTTGGAAACATTAATATAATTTTTTTTTTTTTATTTTAATACTTCCTCAACTTTATTTATTTCTTAATTTTAAAATCTGTACCGTTGTAACCTAATATAAACTAATTCACAGATACAACACCAAGAGTGTGTATCAATTATTGTGCCATTTTATATAAATTAAATAAACTATAAACTATAAACTATATAAAATTTCGTTAATTTTCGTTTGTGGTTCCAAGCTAGTCTTGCGACGGTGAAGTTTGAAGCAAATCCAATTTTATTTTTTTAAACTGTAAAATTCAATAAATAGATGGACCTAACCTAGTTTAAAAATTTTAACATAACTAAACAAAATTTGTTAAACTTGATTTAAAATATTTTTTTCAATTTTTTGAATTGATCGATTTTTTGTCAATAATTAAATTTTTAAAAAAAAAATTGTTAACATTATAATGAATTTTTAAATTAAATTTTTTAATTTTTAATTTAAGTACAAATTTTCAAAAGTAAAATACAGTCAAAATTCGATTATATATAATTCGCTTATATATAAATTCGATTATACTAGAATATCCCATTAACGGTAAACGAATAAAAAAAAATTTCAAATAAATTAACATTAAAACTGGGACCGAGAATTCATTCGAGCTATTATTCGGGTAAATTCAGAATTCTTTTTTATCCATACAGTGTATATTTATTTATTTATTTGTTAATCTGTTTCGAGCGTGAGCTCCTTCAGAAAGGATATCGAATAAGAAAAAATAATTAATTTGTAAGTCTACTTTAATCTCGTTCGGGAATAGAAAAAATTTAATTGGGATAAGTTTGAATGTTGTTTTGTTAATTTTTTAAGTTTTTTTTAATTTAATCTGAGGGTATTTTTTTTTGACTTTTTGGAAAACGATACCAGATTCTTTGGTCGAAAAAAAGAATTATTCTCATGTAATGACATTCTGGGAAATGGACATCGCTAACCCTGTGATGGGATTTTTGAAACTGACTGTTGAAGAAATAATTATGATATGTACTAAAATGTATATGAGAGTGTCCAGTTTTTTTTTAATTTTTTCTCATGACTTATTTTGAGAATGTTCTTTTTTAAGAAGTCATCTGATAGTTAGTTAGTTAGTTAGTTTGAGCTGCAGTATAGAAAATTCTATACCAACGCACTAAGGCGTTTAGCCCTTGATGGGCTTTGGCAGCATTTGCTTCGTGTCATTCCAAAAACTTTGTCATCAATGATGTTCTTGAAACTGTTTGTTGATGTTGCTGATACTGCACTTTCAGGTAGATCATTCCAGCTTGAAGTAACTCGGTTTGTAATAAAATTATATCGATATGAGCCTTTTTTATTGATTTCACGTACTAATCGGCTTTTGTGCTGCCTACTTAGATTGATTGTGGTAGGTTTGGCGAAATTGATACCGTCCCGCAAGTTTATATCTTCATGACCATTAACCAACTTGTACATTTGTATCAAGTCGCCCCTACGGCGTCTGTCCTCTAAGCTCATTAGATTAAGTTCTTTTAGGCGTACCTCGTAGGGTTTAAATTTGATCGATTTGACCAACTTTGTTGCCCTTCTTTGTACTCTCTCTAATATCTTAATGTCGGTCTTGTAATACGGACACCATGAGCTTACCGCATACTCCAAGTGTGGTCTCACTAATGCCGTGTATAATGGCTTTAATGTCTCATGACCGAGATATCTGAATGAACTTTTTATCTGTCCGAGGACCCTGTTAGCCTTTGCTGCAGCATACGTACACTGTTTGTTCCACTTCAAGTCATTGGTAATCAAAACACCGAGATCTTTTTCTTGACTTGATTCATTCAGAACATGATTGACTCTCGAGTTAATCATTTCGTATGGGAATTTTTCTTTTCTTCTGCCTAAGTACATCACTTTACACTTAGACAGATTCAACTCGGTTGATAAACTAAATGTCGAATCTTATTCAATTAGCTCAAATTTAGAAGAAAACTAAATGATAAAATTTTAATCTAGCTAAGATTGTCTATTTTTTTTTCAAATCACGGCAGGTGAAATTTTTTTTAGAAAAATAAAACTCTCAATAGAAATTCCGCAGAGTCTAAAACACTTGCTTGAGAGAAAAAATGTGTGTCATTTTAATATTTTCACTAAATAGACTTTTTCCAAAGATATTTACCACATACAGTTCAGTCTTCAGACTTGGTTTTCTAAATTCGAATCGCAATTGTTTTATTTATTTTCTTACCGTGACTGAAAGGCCGAATCCATAGCCCATAAGAGTCAATCGCTAAACCTGCTACATTAATACTTTTGGAACTCTTACACTTAAGCCAGTACTTCTCGCAAGTCTGATCTTTTTCTAATTAAAGATCTTTATCTAATTCTAGATAAGATAGTAAATATTTCAGTTAATTCTTTTGTGTCAATTAACAATTAACCCTCAAATAAGTTGATATTTAATCTTTTTATTTTACCTGTAAATTATCTACGAAAACCGAAAAGTCACACATTTAGAGAGCGTGGGAAATTTTTTCTTTTTTATGTCTCGAAATTTTCTACTTTTACTTCCTATCTTTTTAACACTATGTTAAAGTATTATAGTAAAAAATCGCTGAAATTTTAAATATATAGATGTAATTACGAAAAAATGGATTGTCCAATAATTAGTCTTAATAAAAAAAAATTGAAAGAAACTTGTTTATTTTACTGATAATAGATCTGATTTAACGACTAAGCTTTTTCACAAGGAGCGACTCTCTCTAATTACCTTATTATTATTAATTTAAATTAAACGTCAGTACGGATGTGTTAAAAGTAAAATAAAAAGAAAAGAACTATCCTTGTCTTTCTCTGTTAATTCCCTTGTCTTCAAAGTACATTCAAACTCTTGAACCTGAATATAGTATAAAATAAAAAAAAATCTAAAAACAGTCCATCAAAAATGTACCTAAATAAAAGACTTAGAACCAATGCCAAAAACGTCGTTTCTGAAACGACACCGAAGCCTAGTACACCAACAAGAAAACGTAATGTTTTGAATTTCCTTCAAAAAGAGGAGGTAATAAAAAAAATTGGTCTCGGTTACAGTCATGAAAAATTGGCAGCCGATTATGATATTTCTGTGTCAACAGTTTATGCACTTGTGCGAATGAAGAAAGATGAGCTCGCAAAACACCGCGAAGAAAATCCGAACAGCCCGTTACGAAAAGTTTTCAAAACATCAGACTTTCCAGAAGTTGACCAAGCCTTGAAAAATGTGGTTTTACCAAGAACGATCTCGGAACACACTCATTTCCCAACAAATTTTGTCAATAAAAGCCAAAAAGTTCTACGACTCATTGAATGCCGACGTCCCAAACCCAAAGCCCTTCAAAGCCTCAATCGGTTATATTCAAAAATTTTGTTCGCGTAACAACATACGTTCCGGCAAAGCACACGGAGAGAGTTTATCAGCGGATCACCAAGCGACTGATGACTTTTTAAAAGAATTACCACAAATTTTAAATGGTTACAGTACAGATCAAATTTACAATGCGGACGAATGTGGTTTAAATTATCATTGCCTTCCAACAACAAGTCTCATCGGATCAATGGAAAAACGTCTAAATGGCTACAAATCAAACAAAGAAAGGGTCACACTTATGACATGTGCAAATGCCAGCGGTGAACATAGACTACCTTTGGTTTTTATTCACAAATATGAAAACCCGCGGTGTTTTACAATCGGACCTTGCAAGCGTTCGATTAAAAATAAATTACCCGTTTATTACACATCATCTAAAAATGCTTGGATGACTCAAGACATCTTCGAAAAATGGTTTCAAAAAGAGTTTGTTCCGAGAGTAACGGCATTTTTGACCGAAAAAAATGTTGAACCGAAAGCAATTTTATTTTTAGACAATTGTCCTGCTCATCCGGAATCTTCAGATGGAAAAATCAAGTGCATCTTTTTACCACCCAATTCGACTTCATTAATTCAACCAATGGATCAAGGACCGATATCATGGCTCAAACGAAAATACCGAAAAAATTTATTGCATTTTTTGGTAAATACTGGGATGGTAAATATTCAGCAAGCAGGAAAAAAGCTAAATATCAAAGATGTTACTGAAATTGTTGCTGACATTTGGAACTCTATGCCTAGTGAGTTTTTAAGATCAAGTTGGCACAAGTTAAACATCAACTTGAACATCCCCCTCGCGTTAATTGATCATGAAATATCGAGCATTCGATTAGACCTTAAAACTTTTGGGCTTGATTTTAATGATTTTGAAATAAATGAATGGCTTGATACTGACATTGACGATCCCGGGTTTTGCTTACTTTCAGACGATGAAATAATTCAAGCAACAAAGGACTTGTTTTCAAATGAAGAATCAGAGGAAATATCAGACGAAGAGTCGGAAGACGAAGTTGAGCAAATCGAACAAAAGAAACAAATTTCAACTGGGACAGCTGAGTTATTGGTTGATGGCCTAATACAATATTGCATTGAGAATGATATGGATTATGACTCATATCAAACAACAAATAAAGATTAATGGTGAAAAGAAGCAAAAACAAATTTTGATCAGTCGGTTTTTCGAAGTAAAGCCTAAAAGCTCAAAGCAACACGTCGACCTAACAATAACACCAACACAAAAGCCAACAGCCATGGAAACAACATTATCGTCTGAAATAATTCAAATTTCGACCTATTCACAAATCAACACAAGTTCAATTCAAATTACTAAAAGAAATAATTTCTAATTTTCGCCGCTGCGTTTCTGTTGAGCTTAATTATTGTTTTCTTTTCTTTCCACTACCTGCTACTTCTTTTTGTGTCATTTTTTGGTTAAAATTAAACGATAAAAATTTTTTTTTCAATAAATGTTTTATTAAAAATAAGACAAATTTTTCGTCTTCATTCCACTTCGATTATATGTAAACTTCGATTATATTCAGAGCAAAAAAAATCTCATTTACATATAATCGAATATTGACTGTATTTGAAAAAAGTAACACAAATAATCAGCGTGGGAATTTTCTTTCTTTGATTCGTTAATTTTTTAGCTAACATTTTTCACACTTTTGAATTTTAAATAGTAAGGATAACATAGGGGATTCGAATTTTGTGAACGTACAACTCCGGTCTTTCACAATGTCCATTTCTGAAAGCTCATGAATTTTAATTTAATTTTCAACTGAAGATCAATCACGTTATGACATTCTGGGAAATGTACATCGCTAACCCTGTGATGGAATTTTTGAAACTGACTGTTGAAGAAATATTTATGATATGTATATGTACTTAAATGTATATGAGAGTGTCCAGTTTTTTTTGTATTTGTTCTCATGACTTATTTTAAGAATGTTATTTTTTGAGAAGTCATCTGATAAACTAAATGTCGAATCTTATTCAATTAGCTCATACTTAGAAGAAAACTAAATGATAAAATTTTAATTTAGCTAAGATTGTCTATTTTTTTAAATCGCAGCAGGTGAATTTTTTTTAGAAAAATAAAACTCTCAATAGAAATTCCGGTGACGTTGAAGTTTGGAGCAATTTCTGTCGGAGCAGAGCAAAATCTTTGTAAAACAAATTAAAATGTTTATTTTGTTTTTTTAAAATTCAAATTATTACAATTATGTTCAGTTTTTTTTGTTAAATTTAGATTCTTTATTCAGAAAAATAAAATATTGTTTTTAATCATGGACTCAGTTATTGATCCATCAGTAAGCTTACGCCTCTAAATGCAACGATCGAAACTTTTATTGGAGGACCAATCCAAGTCATAGGTTTAATATCCTGGGTTAGGTGATGATAGTGGCTTTAGCAAGCACGTTCGTATGAAAGTTTATTTATTAGAAAATAAAACATAAAAATTGAATACAAAAAAAGTAAGATGTTAAAAGAGCAAGTTAGAATTCGTTTTAACTAAAGCAAAAGTAAGTTCTTAAAAGAACTCGTTTGTTTCAGGATAATACATCCTCACCGTACTGTGATTATTGACCTGAGTCGTATGATTTGGTTGATGTCGAAACTATGTTTAGTTTTACAGGTCTGGTGTGTTGTCTTCTGGGGTACTGGTGGGGTTCGAGTGGTCGGTGTGGTGGTGATTGAGAGGGGCTGTAATTTTCTTGATTCGGCCGACTCTCATTGGTCTGTGGTGATCTAGATTGTGATGCTGTTGGTGTGGTTATTGGTCTGGTAGTTGGTGTAGCAGTTGGTGTAGCAGTTGGTGTAGCAGTTGGTGTAGCAGTTGGTTGTGCTTGATCAACCTGGGACATGTGTTCTTCTGTCTCGTCCTCTGAACCGGTTTCATATAAACTTGACTCGGTGGTTTCGTTGTTTGAGGTCAGGAGGTTTTGGTGTTCAATCTGATGGTTTTGGTTTGTCATGTTTTTTAGAAGAGCATTGTGTATGATTATGTCACTTACTTCCAGTTGTCTTTGAATGGGTAGTGAGAGATTTTTAGGAATTTTTTTGAAATGACTTACGTTTCGTGTAACCAGATGATTTTGAGTGTTTTGAGCTGTAAGCATTGTTCCATTTTTGGCAATAATCCTATATGGAACTGGCTTATACATTGAGTCCGATTTTGTTTTTTGTCTTTGTTTGACTAGTACCACGTCGTTGACTAGGATCGGCTTTCTAGTTTTTTGGTTTTCGACCATTTTTGCTTTCGCCTTGGCATGATTTTCTTCAGCTTTTCGATTCGCCTCAGTTGACATCGGTTTGTCTACCATCTTTGGTATGCGTGTAGTGTTCGTTTGATATCTAAACATGAGAGAGGAGGGTGGTACTCGAGTAGTGGAGTGTGGTGCAGCAAGGTAATTCCTAGCGTATTTTATAACCTCATCTTGCCAAGGGACTCCGGCAATTTTGGATGCTTTGACGACTTTTGATAAATTGTAGTTGAATTTTTCAACTAGCCCATTGGCTCGAGGCAACAATGGTGTAATTTTCTTATGCTTGAATCCTAGATAGTCCGCAAACTCAGTGAACTTGTGACCATTGAATGGTGGACCATTATCAGTCTGTACAATTCCGGGTGTTCCGAGGATATTGATTATTTTGGTACACTTCGGTACGATAACTTGGTAGCTGGTTGATTCTACCTCATCGACCACTGCATAACGCGAATATAAACAAATTAGAACAATAAGATACAAGGTGTCGATTGGTCCAAAAAAATCGATCAAGATATGTTCCCAAGGTCCATTTGGCATTGATGATGGTACGATTTCAGGGTCTCCGGACTTGTCTGGTTCGATGGCTTAACATATGAGACAACTCCCGATGAATTCTTCAACTTTTTTGTTTAAGTTCGGGAACCATGTTGTTTCACGGATCAGGGCTTTGGTTTTGGCGATGCCAAGATGGCCTTCGTGAGCTATCGTTATTACTAAGTTTTGTAATTTTTCTGGGATAACAATTTGAATACCTTTGAGAATGATACCAGAGCTAGTTATGGAGAGTTGATCTTTGATTTGAACGAAGCTTTGAACGAGATGGTCAATAGCATATGGTTGGTTGTTTAACATTTTGGTAACGTTCTTTAAGGTGGGGTCCCCTTTGGTGAACTCAGCTATCTGCTCTACAGTTATTGCTGGTGGGCAAAATTGTGTTTCAATAAAGTTGACATACTCTTCAGCAGGGTTGTACTTGGTTGAACCTGTAGCTGGATTTCGTGACAGATAATCAGCCGGATTGTATTTGCCAGGCCTATGGATAATCCCGAAGTCATACTGGCTTACTCTTAAGTTCCATCTTTGAATTCTAGCGGGTGGGTTGGACTTAGGGTTGTTGAATATTAACTCTACTACTTTGTTGTCGGTAATCGCTTTGAAGGGTTTGCTGAATATGAACAGGTGAAAACGTTCACAGGACCAAACAAACGCAAGTGCTTCTTTTTCGATGTGAGAATATCGTCTTTCTGTATCGCTTAACAGTCGACTCGCGAACATAACGATCTTGTTTTCATTTTTATCAAAGGGGTTGGTTTGCATGAGAATTGCACCAAGTCCGAATGGACTTGCATCTACAACTACCACTGTGTCCCATGTCTTGTCAAAGTGAGCCATAGCGTCTGTTTTGATTGACTCCTTGATTTTTTCAAAAGCCAAATTGTGTGAACGGTTCCAGTGCCATCTCTCTTTTGATTTTGTCAATCGCCACAGAGGCTCAGAGATGGTCGCATAATCTTTGATGAAACGAGAGACATATGTAGCCATTCCAAGAAAACTTCTAAGCTCACTTACGTTCTTCGGCGGCTTAGCTTCACAAATGGCCTTTATTTTTGATTCATCGGGCTTGACACCGTCTCCTGAGAAGATCATTCCGAAAAATTTGATTTCAGGTACATCAATGATCAACTTTTCTCTGTTGATAGTGGCACCAATATCGTTCAAGCGTTTAAGTAGTGCATGTAGAGCTATGTCGTGTTCTTCTTTTGTTTTTCCATGAATAATGATGTCATCTGATATGTTCTTGACGTTTTTGATGTCCATGATCGCTTCTTCAATTTTGTTCTGGAAAATTTCGGCGGCGCAGTTGATTCCGAAATTAAGACGTTTGTATTGAAATAGACCGACGTGCGTGCTAAATACGGTAATATATCTTGACTCAGGTTCAAGTTCAAACTGATGGTATCCAGAGATCAGGTCAGCTTTGGATATGTGCTTTGCACCGTTTAGATCAACAATGATATCTTCAAGAGTGGGTGTAACATGTCGTTCACGTTCAATCGCTTGGTTTGCCAAACGAGCGTCGGTACAGATGCGTATTTTGTTAGGTTGACCCGGTTTGGGAACAATGACGATTGTGGAAACCCAGGGAGTTGGACCGTTGACTGGTTCAATGATGTCCATGTCTAGCATGCGTTGGATTTCTTGTTCAACTTTGTCTCTCAGATGGAATGGTATACGGCGGTGTGGCTGGTGAATTGGTTTCACATCAGGGTTTATGTGTAGCTTGATTCGGACATTTTTGATCTTACCCACTTTGTTTGAGAACAAATTGGGGTATTTGTTCAGTTCATCGTTTATGTTGCAAGCGATTGAAATGATGCTAAGTGACTCAAGTGTCTCAAGCCAAAGGATGCAACCAGAATTACCCTTACTTATTGCAAATCGAGTTTAAATGCTTTTCATCTTGTGGGTTACCTTGGTGTTGAACATACCTAGCATGTCAAGGGCACAATCCGATCCATAGCCAAATACTCTTGTTTTGCATGGCTGGATTTGTTGGTCAATAATGTTGAGCGTTGTACCAGTGTCAATGAGGAAACGAGCACTTCCATTAAGCATTTCAACAGTCACAAACCTTCTTTTACTTGACTGTTGGTCTATGGAGAAAATGTTCTCAATGTCATCCTCGTTTTCATCTACATTGTCATCATCTACTTGATTAACTTCATTTGGGTATTTCGGCTTGGATGGGTGTCCTTGGAATCCGTGGCTTTTTTTATGGTTCCTTCTCGATGGATAATTTGTAGACTGTCCTCGACTCTCTGAAGAGCGTGGCTTGTTACTGTTCAGTGATGATCTACAAACTGATTCAAAATGGTTTGTCTTTTGGCATTTGGTACAAGAATGGCCGTAAGCTGGACATTGGCGATTGACATGAGGATATTCATAGCCGCAATGACCACATCTCCTACCTGAACGATCATCTCGTTTAAAGTAATTTGAACGGTTAGGTTGTGAATGGGTAACGCGATTTACTTCTTCAGATAGGCTGACGTTGGTTTTAAGACTTTCAAGTGCTCTTCCGACACGAAGGACTTCACTAAGGTCAAGATTGTCTGTCAATGTTAGGTGTGTTCTGAGAGTGTCTGAATTTGTTTTCTCAATTATTTTATTGATGATCTCATCATCTGTATTGGAAAATTCACAGCCAGATGTTGCTTCACGGAGTCGTTCCACGAATTTGTCGATAGTTTCACCTGCGTGTTGCGTGACTTTCCTAAAGTTTGTAACTCGTGTACGTTTGTTACCTTTTGGCATGAAGTGGTTAGTTAGCTTGTTAATGATGTCAGTATAATTGTCGTTGTCGTCTTTTAAGTTGACGTATGTGTCGAAGGTTTTCGGACCCATGCTACCTAAAAGTCGAGCTTTAATTTGTTTGCAGCGTTTAAGGTATGGTGCTGGTGGCGTCTCGCTAGCAGCAGGTGGGGTCATGGGTTCGATGTCTATGTCAATAAGATGGTTGTTGAATCTGCCGACCCAATTATTCCACTTGAGACCGATACTGGGATGGTTGAGATATGCATCGAAAGACTCTATTTGAAATTGGTTCATGATTACTCGAATCGGGCTGAGAGATTAGATGGTTGGCCAATGAGGTAAATAGTTAAGTGGTCTGGATTAGATGGATTAAAATGGATTTTTCCTCGTCGCCAGATTTAATATCCTGGGTTAGGTGATGATAGTGGCTTAAGCAAGCACGTTCGTATGAAAGTTTATTTATTAGAAAATAAAACATAAAAATTGAATACAAAAAAAGTAAGATGTTAAAAGAGCAAGTTAGAATTCGTTTTAACTAAAGCAAAAGTAAGTTCTTAAAAGAACTCGTTTGTTTCAGGATATTACAATAGGAAGAAGCAAATGTAATTTGAGAGTCAAAAGCTTCAGTGGCGAAGTCGAAGTCGTTATCGTGAAGAAACTTGTTTATGATTGTTTATTGGGTCTTGAAGTTGCTTTCAAAATGGCTGATGTGAAAACTCAACTAACCAGTATTCGTGATGCTCTGGGTAGTAAACAAATGCCGGTTCCGAAACAATCGAAAGAGACGAAGTTGGAAGCGGAACTTCCAAGTACTTGTTGGGAACCGGTAAACACCGTAAAAGAAGTCCATATTGACGAAGTGGTAAAAGAAAATGGGCCGAACGAGAAATCAGAACAGGATACCTTACTACGTTCATGTCAGAACCGTCCTAGAAAGAATTCGTGTCGCTTTTCTACAGATCGGTTGGGAAAAGTGTCAATGGTTTTCGACTTCAATCACGTATCTAGGCCACATTATAAGTTTTCAATGCATTCGCCCCGACCCGAAGAAAATAGAAGTGTAATTTAAGTATGCAAAGCCCAGAAATGTAGGCCAGTTACAAAGTTTCCTTGGTCTTGCGAACCACTATAGACGCTTCATCCAAAATTTCACAAAGATGGCTGGACCTTTACACAAAGCGACTGAGAAAAAGAATTGTTTTGAATGGACTGAGGAGTGTCAAACAAGTTTTGACAAGGTTCGAACACATTTGACTACTACAGATGAAGATAGAGGAGTGCTAATACTCCCAAATTTCGATGAACAATTTCGACGCGAGCAAAGAAAGTGCAGGTTCCATTTTATCACAAAAGTACAAGGGTAGTTGGAGGCCGATTGCTTATTGGCGTAAACAATTAACACGATGGTTGTGCGAGTTGAGAACGTATGATTTCGATGTCGAGTACAAAACGAAAATGCCGATGCTTTATCCAGATGGCCGCTAACAGATGAGAGTGATGATGAGGCAAACGAAGACGGCGACGCCGAACGAGACCCAGGTATAGTTGTAAACAATGTTATTGTACAGGAGACAAATCATAATGAGAAACAACTATTGGACTCGAATGTGGTCAAGTTGTATAAATGGATAAAGGATGGGAAAAGACCCGCGGTAGTAGAAAAGAATAACCTAGAAGAGATGGTGTATTGGAAAGGTTTTGACAGGTTTCGAATCTTTGGTAAGAATGTGTTCATGTGTTTCGATGACCCAGAATATGGGATGCAGTTCCAATATGTCGTACCGATCTCGGAGCGCCCCTACGTTCTTAAAAAAGATCCACGACGACCCTTTCTCTGGTCATTTAGGAATCGACAAAACGTTCGGAAAATTAAAAATGCGTTCTAATGGCCGAATTATCGGAAAGATACAGGCATATATGTGACAACCTGTGAGATATGCGCATCAGTGAAAGCCCCGAGGTCTTATACCCGTCAACCTATAGTGCCAACGCTATTAAAAAATGAATCTTACAAACGTAGGTTTTGGCCATGTATTAGGGAATACTTACAGAATACAAGCAGTGTATTCGAGAATCAACATGTGTTTTTTTCATGTATTTTATGTATTTTTTAAAAGGAAAAAATACATAATTTTGTAAGTATGTAATCCGTAAAACTCAAAGAATACATACTTAAAAAAAGAAAACTTATGTGTATACATCAAGAATACACAGAGCAAATTCTTAGTCTATGGTTATTTCTTTATTTATCTTTGTGTATTTGTGTATTGTAACCAATTTAATTGAATCTATATTGAGGTAATATTTGTATTTCTCTGTAATTTTTTCAAAAAACAATAAACAAATAAAATGAGAATATATTAATTGATACTAGACAAAAATCTGAAACTACTAGATAAAAAAGATTAAATTTACTAGCTAAATAATTTAATTGAAATATATTTCGAAAAAAATATAGATAAATAAATTAAGTAACTTGATTATCGGTTTAACTTATAGTAGTAGTAGTAGTAGTAGTAGTAGTAGTAGTAGTAGTAGTAGTAGTAGTAGTAGTAGTAGTAGTAGTACTTTTTCTGTGCTGATCTAACATCTAGTAGAACAATCCTAGACTTTATTAGCTGCAGAAGCTGATTAGACTTCTTAGCCGGGTAGGCCATAACAGAATTTTTTTATACTCGCTACGTTTGCATCTTTCGACGCCCTTATTTTAAGTCACAGCGACTCGCGAGTCCCAATACGATGATTTTCAAAGTTGTTCTAGTATCAGGCCATCTAGAGAATGACTAGTCGATGACTCTAGTCGGATCGTTTCCAGGCAGCACAACACTAATGACACTCATTCATTTCCATCATTACTTTTTCTAAACGTTACAATTTTTTTGACTCGACTAGGATTTGAACTCGTGCCACTAGCTGCCAAAGCTGTTGTTTTACCCACTCGGCCACGACCCTCTACACAGTCAGGGCGCGCCTCTACACAGTAAGGTTTTATTATATATAAATAAAAATTATCACTATACTAGTTGTTGGCGGGCGTAGTTGTAGGAATTACAATAAATAGAGGATGTTATTTGTTCGATAAAACTCTTTATTATTTACAATATAATTCTTATTATTAGTACTTCTCATAACTCTTAGATATAAAAGATAGAATGAAATAAATGCATTCTAAATATTTAAGCTTAGAAATAACCAAGTTAAGTTTATGAAACTATGCAACTGACTAGTAACATAATATTACTAGTATGAAAGGACCCTTAACCAAGTAAGTGGTTCGGTTGCAAAAGCACCCGCTTACACACTCCTCCTGGTTAAGCAGCAATATCGTCATTGCTGGAGTACCGAGTCTCTTCCGAAATACGTGGCCACGCTTTCTAATATCACCTCAATGTGATATTCTTCGGTACTCGAACCTACGGGTATGTCTACCTACGGTGGCCTGCCCGTTTCTTTACCGGGTGTAACACACCGTCCAAGGCCTATATGTTGAAGGCCTTTCCTCATTGAGGGAGTTCGTTCCTATCACCTGCCCAGGGCATCCCGTGGTCCTTATCCAATTATACTAATAATTGGATCTGCCGTTCCCCGCGCCCTGACTGTGTTGCAAACACTAACTTATAATTATTTTTTTCGCTTTTTAAATAAATAAATTTAACAATAATTTTTGAGCAAAACTTTGATCATAATTATTACAAAAATCTCCGATTCATATTTCTTGGATCTCTAATTCTTAGCTCTATTTTTTTTAGATTTGACGAAACATAATAAAACGTGGTAACTTTAGTTAAATCAAGCACAAACGTAAACGGTCATAAATCATTAAACAACTTAGTAAATCGCTTTTACAATTTATGTATCGACCAAAAGTAAACCATCTCTTTCATTCGACATCCTATCAACCGTAAACTTGTCTAGTTAAAACAACGTCAAAGTTAAACATTATTACGTATTGATCTACGAAGCGATATAATTTAGACTGTTAGCCTCTCAAAATCATAAACATGAACATTCTTTTAATGGGTAGATCGCTAAATTCGACGTTTATTTTTGCTTATTAATCAAACTTTTGGACTATTCTGAAAAACTTTAGAACAATTTACAAATATTGAATTCGGTAAAATATCATCGAAGAAAAAACATTTTATATTTCATCATCATCTATAGTAACAGTTTGTATTATTTTTTTTAAAAAATTAATTACACAAATTTTATGATAGTTTATAGTTTATTTAATTCATATAAAATGGCACAATAATTGGTACACACTCATAAGTGTTGTATCTGTGAATTACTTTATATTAGTTTACATCGGTAAAAAAATTTAAATTAAGGATAAAAAATAAAAATAAAATAAGTGTGAAATTGAAAAATAAAAAAAAAATAAGATATGAGGTTCGTTATGTGAGGTTATATTATTTTTGGAACATGGCATGATCTCATATGTGTTTTGATCCTGATCTTTGCTTCAAAATATTTACCACAATTTAGGGACTCTGTTTTAGGTTTAATTGACGTTATAAGAACTTTTGTTTGTACGTTTTTATCGTTGGTTGGTTTTGCAAAATTAAGTAAATTTTTCTTGCTTTCGTCATCTCTTAGTATTCCGCGATAGTTTTTTGTACTTTACTATCGTTGTATGTGTTCGTTTTAGCCGGTTTTGTTTTGAGCAAAAATAAGAGTTAGATCTGTCGGTGTTTCGATATTTTATGGACACTTCGTTATTCGGGTCGACGAGGAGCTTTGATACTTTTTTAAGGCTCATTGTTTCGATTCGTTCAACAGCATCAACTAGATTGTATTTTTCAAGTGCCTCGTTTTTATTTATACCAATGATTCTCAAGATTCGTTTCTGCAGGTCACATATTTCTGTTTTAATTCCTTTACTCGCCATAGAGAGCACCGGGCTATTGTAATCAAGGTGGCTTACGACTAGGCTTTTATAAACAGTAACCAGAATTTCTTTATTAAATCCAAGACGCTTGAGTTGTTTTATCAGAAACGGGATGTGACTCGTGTTCTTTTCGATATGTTCCCACTGCTGACCCCAGTCAAGTCTGTTGTTAATTTCGATACCTAGGTATCGATATGATTCTACGACTTGAAGTTCTGTGTCATTTAGGCAGAGGCTAGGTGGTGTTTCTGAGTCTTTTCCAGACGAGAATACGATTTTACATTTGTTTGTGTTTAAGGGCATGTTGTTTTCAGCGCACCATTTTTGGACTCCATTGATAATTTCTTGTGGTAGTTTTGACTAAGGATATCATCAGCGTATTTTTCAATATCGGCCTCTTTCGAGAGGTATTCGTTTATATCTGAGATAAACAAAATGAAAAGAGTCGGTCCGAGTACACTCCCTTGGATAACCCCCGCTTCAACTTGTTTCCATTCTGTTTCAGTTCAGTTCAGGCAGACTCGTTGTTTCCTGTTAGTAAGATATGAAGCTATCCATGATACAAGCCATCGAGGTAGTAATTTTCGTAATTTGTTAAGCAGTTTCTCATGGTCTACAAGGTCAAATGCTTTGGCAAAATCGAAGAAAATAGCTAAAAAAGATTTCTTTTGGTCGATAGCCATACTCCAGTCGTCGATTAATTTTATAATGGCATCCATTGTTGATTTTCCTGGTAGGAATCCATGTTGTTTATTCGTTTTCCAGATAAGTTTTGTTTCCTCGAGTATAAACCGACAGAGTATTCTTTCAAATACTTTTGATAAGATAGATGTTACATTAATCGGTCTGTAGTCGCCAGGATCTTTTGGGTTGTCGACTTTTTGAATCGGAGTGATGTTAGCGAGTTTCCATTGGCTCGGAACGAAGGATTGTTTGAGATAGTTGTTGAATAGCTCTACCAAAATATCTGCTATTTCTAAGCGTGAAGATTTTAACAGTCTTGCCGACAGATTATCTGGACCGGTAGCACTTATTTTAAGTTGCTGGAGGCTTTAATGATAATTGAATGGTTAAAAATATGTTCAAATTTTTGATTTGTTTTAATAAAGCCACTAAGATCTGGTTGTGTTTCGCCGTTCCACACATTATAAAACCCTTCATTCAGGCTTCTCGCATGTCCTGGATCCGGTCTTTCGGCTCCCTACTATATTTGCCAGCTTCTTTTCACCAGTCTAGTTTGCCTACAACGTACTTTTTTCGAAAATCGTCTTTTTTTCACTTCCTGATCTCGAATCTAATTTTGTTTGATAGGATCCTCCATTCATCTTTTTCTTTTTCATTGTACAAACGTTGTCTTTGCGTTATCATTTTCTTAATTTCGATCGTCATCCAGGGCTGGTCGTCTTTTGTTTTGATCGTTTTAATCGGCTGGGATAAATTTTCGGCGTTCAGCATCAGGTCGTAGAAGTTGTCTGTAGCTCCTTGATTGTCAGATTTGTTTTTCTCAATAGTTTGTGTCCAGTCTATGTTCCTAATGCAGTGAACAGTGTCTCTGATTTTACCACTCCTGATTTGTTTTTTTAACACATTTGGTTTAGTGTTCTTGTAGCTATTAAAGGGTGGTATAGCTAGTACAACCAAGTGGTCGGATTTTCCAATTGCTGGCCAATTCTTTTTTTCGTAACATTTTGAAGCGTTTGTGGTGATGAGGTCCAATCATCTTTTGCCTCTGGTGGCCGTTTGGTTGGCTTTGTAAAGTTGAAACGATGAGCAAATGTTTGAAACGTTGGCTCCGTTAGAGTCACCAGCAATAAATCTGAGGGGCCGACTCCCGTGACTACTATTTATAAGAGCTTTTTCTAGTTGTTTGTGCAACTCCCAAACACTCTCCTTTTGCTTGTTTGGTGTAAATTCGGCAATGTAGACACAGAGTATCAAAACCGATGAAAATCCTCGAGGTAATTTGTTTGGAAAAGCTCTAACCATTTTGTTTCGATTTTGGGTTTATCGTAATTTTTTGCCCATTCTGGTTCTGCTGTTTTTTGGAGCTAGATTGGTGCACATCTCTGCGAGAATTGTTTTCTGACAAGAATGAGTGTTCCGCCACCACGTTTGTCTGCTGTAAGTCTTGGTGCGGTAAGCTTGTGATAAACTTTGTTCAACAGTCTCTTGGTAAGTTCGTTTGGGTCCGGTCTTATCCAAGTCTCTGTAATACAGACAATATCTGCTTTCGTATCGTCTAGCAGTTGATTGACACATTCAATTTCCTATTGATCTGACGTTTGTTGTGATGATTGTGGGTAGCCTATCGGTTGTTTGACGTATAAACGGCTTTGTGAGCGCTGAAAGTGTAGTTTGTTTGACTTGTGATGCAAATTTTCTTTTTATTACCCTTCGTCTTCGTTGATACCTGCTGTTTCTCGCTCGTTTTCTCTCTTGTCTCTCATCAATTTGTCTCTGCCTCGAGTTTCTAAAGATGTTTAGCTCTTTCAATCTCTCCCATGTTTGTTGGTCTAGGCCGTGAGAAAGAGTCTTGGCTCTGAGGCTGTGAAGGAAAGCTGGTTCAATACACATTCTACCGTTAGGGGTAATCGGTACGTTAGTTAAATTCGCGAACAGGGATTAGAAATCTAATCTCAAATTAATAGAAAATTTCGCGCTAAAACCGTTTAATTTTAACGTTTCAATTTATCAATTCTGTTTCGAATTTTTTTTTTAAGATCGATAATTTACCATTGTAATTCGAATACTAATCGAAATAGCTAAGTTAACTTTAAACCAGATCACTTCAGTTTCTCCATCAGGAATCGACTAAAGCTTTAATGTTATACAATAATTAAGGATTACTATCGACAATTTAAAAAAAATCAAAACCTTAATCAGTTTTATTTGTTATTTTTTTCATCCCTAAATTGTAATGAGAAGCCTGCATCTCAATTTTTCAAAAATAACTTTCATTATTCCTTGTGATTAAAACCATTTTAACTTCCCATTTTTTTTTCCCTTTATTTGTCAAACTGAAGCTAAACTATGTTTTGACTAAATCATCATAAGTAAAGCGATTACTTTTGTGTCTGTGCATAAGCGAAATTATCACTACATCCACTCAAAAAACACGACTAACATTTGCTGAGAACCTTTATATAAGGCTAGCATTCTTAGCGTATTTATAAACCAAAAAGGCTTAGTAATACATATCGCTTCTTCTTTATCAGTAGTCGTTTGTAAGTTCGTTTACAAATTCGACTTGCGTTACGATTTTGTATTTATTAACTAAAGTTCTGCTCTCTTTCTTATCTTATTCGTCAATAATGGAATATCATTATTCAACAATTCATCACGAACGAGATGAGGAATCGTACGATCAACTTTTTAGTTTTAGTATTCCGGAGACAATGACCATTAAATTTTAATAATCATATTTGTATGACTTCGGTAAGACGATCCATACTCACAAACATGTTAAAGTTTTCAATCGATCGAACATATTTAAAACGAGGTTTAATTTTTAGGTTTTTTTAATTTCGGCTTGTGTTAATTTATCGATATGCACCAAAAAATTCAGAATCAGAAATACTTTAAAATCTAATATCAAATAATCTCGACTAAGCAGTCAAATTTTGAAATTTACGATTCTGTTTACATTTTGCACTTTGTACAGGACAAATGTGAGTCTATTTTTCAAAGCATTACGACTTAGGAATTTAATTCTCTTTGGTGCTCAATAAACTTAAATCATTCAATCTTAAGAACGATTAACTTGAAACACTGGATGATGAATCATTTAGTTGTGAATACTTTTCAATAGGGACACAATTATTGATTATAATTTAGATCCAATCAGCTTGTGTCAATTTAAGAGCTATGTCTTGTAATTACAATCATAATGATTACATTTTTTTTATGTTCATCTACATCATCAACATTCCGATGTCTTTACTAAGATTAATCAGTAAACATTCGAGGTACATTTTTTTATTCTAACGAAAATCATTCGAAAGAACACAACTCAGACTTAAACCAAATTTTTTCGACTTGAGCTCAGAATCTTAAATTTGTTTTATCGCATTATAATTCCTTTCTTAATCAAATCATATTTTCATAAATTTTAAAATTATCAATCAGACATCGTAATCACGGTCAATATTACGGTATCACTATCTTAATCACCCGATATCATTGATTGAATAGTTTCCGACGAATACAGTTAGATATGAACCCTTTCGAGGTACTTAACCCGAAGAACCTACTCTTAACATAATGAGGACAGTATCACTTCTTACTTAAAACTTTGAACTTTTAACTTAAACAATTTGAAAACTAGTTAAAACACTTATCTCATATCATAACTTGGTTTAGAAGACTCAATTTTTCGGACCAATTGGGAACCAAGAGATGAGAGATACATTTCTTTAAGGAACGTAGACGTCTACGGGAAGGTTGGATAAATAATTCTCCCAAAAACTGCAGTAATGACCTAAGTATTAGTATTAAAAATTTTACTTCCCTGTAACTGATTCAATTTTTGTAACTCTTTTGCTCGTTGTGTAAAAGGATCGAATTTAAATTAAATGAAGAAACTCCTAGAACGATTACAAATATTTTATTCTCAATCATTTTCATTCAGCACTTAGCTCATCTGAACTCGAAATTGTTCTATATACCTTAACATCACTTAACTTTCGAATTTATTCACTGAATACTTAACTCCGCCATTTATCGATTTTATTTTATACTGGTCACGGCACCACTTGTAGGCGGGCGTAGTTGTAGGAATTACAATAAATAGAGTATGTTATTTGTTCGATAAAACTCTTTATTATTTACAATATAATTCTTATTATTAGTACTTCTCATAACTCTTAGATATAAAAGATAGAATGAAATAAATGCATTCTAAATATTTAAGCTTAGAAATAACCAAGTTAAGTTTATGAAACTATGCAACTGACAAGTAACATAATATTACTAGTATGAAAGGACCCTTATCCAAGTAAGTGGTTCGGTTGCAAAAGCACCCGCTAACACAAGTAGTAACCCTTTGCTTCGGTGCAAGTTTTTTGACAATTTTTTTATCAATTATTAGTTAACAGTTAACAAAGGATAACAAATTAAGAGTTAATTTGTTATCCACAACCATAAATCTTTTCAAGTCAAACAAAGTTCTACATAACAAAAAATAGACTGAAATACACAAAAAAGTCTTGAACTTTAACAACCAAATTAATAAGATGAAACATAATTCGGACATTTTAGAATAAAAATGAGAGAGGTCTTAAGAAAGAAACAAATTGTAAGTTAACTCCGGAATTTTATGGTTCAGTAGCGCTTAGAGAATCTTAATAAAATTTTTCCTGCTGCCAAATAATCTCACTCTTTTAATGACTTCATTCCTTTTCAATTATACTAAAGTTATGAAAATTTATTATTTTCGAAAATTAATTAACTTTTTTATTGTATAGTCTGGTTTTAGATTTTAAAATCAAATGTGAAAGAACCGATGCAAAATAGATAAGCAAATTGAAGAAAATATTCATTGAACAATAAAGATCAAACTAATTCTAATTAATTAAGAAAAAATTATATAATAAGGTAATTAGAATCAATATTTTAAATTTTAAATAGTTAGATAAGTATGAAATTAGATATTATAGATAATTGATTGATTAATTAATTGAATAATAATTGTTTTTTACCGTGACATCGATAGCCGTCCTTGACATCGATATCTCGCTAATTTCGTGAAATTTTAAATAGTAAGATAAACTTATCAAATTGAAAGATAATTAATTGACTGACAATGAAATACTAGCCCGATGTAAAACTCATCCCGATTGTTCAAAAAAGAGTAGTTGGCAGACCCAAAAATATTCTTCCAGCTTTACAAAAATAGTCAGTGGAAACTGTTTCAGACTCAAGCGATGACGACACATACGAAAAATACTTAGAAATTCCAGTTAACAAAGAGACTGTTCAACAGATTAACAATACAACTGATATTCAAGTTGACAATACTGGTCAAGAAGAGCCCATAGACGAAGAAATAGCTGAACCAACCAAAAGGGGTCGCCGTAGACCTAAAAAGCAATCAAATAATAAAAGACAAGCAAAGCTCGGAAATCTAAAAAACGTCGTTTTGTTTTCTTCTTTTTTATTATCTTTTATCTAAATATATGGTCAATTATACAATTTTATTCTAAAAATAATGATTTCTATGATTTAAAAAATTTATCTTCTACGTTTCATCTAAATTATCTTTTATTTTAATATCTAGTAACATTCATTTATTTATCTAGTAGTGTTAATCCTATGCCAGATAAAATTGAATATTTTATTTTTTAAAAAATCATAGTAAAAAAAGAAATATGAAGTTAAACAGAAAAAAGTAAAACAGAAAATTTAAAAATTGATTTAATTTTTATAGTTAGTGATGAAATTTTCTAGGGAATGAAGATAAGGTAAAAGAAAAAGGTGTAAAAGATTTAACAAGAAATGTTACACAAATTGCAATAAAAAAGGATTCAAATTGAAACATTAGTATTTAAAAATCAGTCACGATTGGTTTTCAGTTTAAGTATGATTTGATTTTACATTTAATCCTGATAATCTCCATATGTTCGGTCCAACTATCTTGAAATCCGAAATCCTCACAAGCTTATTTTGAGTCCAAAAAAGCCTATTTCTGGTTTCATTATTGAATTCAACCTCTTTGGTATTTTGATCAATTTTTGATCATTTTACATTGGTTTCCGTTATCAGTAATGCGACCATTCTCTAAATCTGATCTTTTTGGAGTATCAACTTGCATAAATGAAGCAAAAGCTTTGATTCCTGTTTTAACGTACGTAGGTTTGCCTTTATCGCTTATATAAAATACACCTCCACGCGGACCTTCAAATAAATCTTTTCCATTAGCACTGCCGGTGCTAGCTTAATAAGCAAAAGCTTTTTCTACTGGTCTCTTTAAAGATTTTCTTTCATTGTTGATTGGAATTATATGATTTTCTAAAATAAAATTTTAAATAAAAAATTTAAAAATATTAAAAATTTTTACAAATATATACCTAAATTCTGTTTAAATGTTTTTATTTCTTGATTTATATCTTTTTTTCTTTCAGATCGTTTAATCCATTAGTGTGCTGTCTACCAATACGATAAGTGATGCGAAACGTATAGTTACTAATACGAATTAACCTTCGAGCTAAACGTGAATTTGGATTTTTACATGACATTAACCAGGAAAGAGGCTGGTGGTCGACTCTGCCCGAGAAAATATTAACGCGTTTAAAAACGTGTTTAAACAAAACTTCAAAATACGTTTAAACGCAACGTTTAGTGCGTTTTTAAGCGTTTTTTTCTGTTTAAAAAACGTTACCAAAAAACGGACATAAACGAGAAAAAGCTAGTTTTTAAAAACGCGTTTAAACATCATTAAACATTTTCTTCCTCAAAAGGTAAATACGGGATAACATTGTTTAGTAGAGTATAGAGATTGGACAGGACAAGACGAGACAAAGAAAAGCAAAAATAATTATATTTTACAAAAAAATTTATTCATAAAAAAAAGTTAAACAAAAATAAGTTTCAAATGGATATTTAAAAAAATCAAAAAAAATATTTAAAAGCTTTTATAGAAGTTTATTCTTTATTGGAAGAGGTTCCAATCCGATCTTTTATTGCGTTCTTGGCTTTATTGATTTGATATACAATTCCACGGCCTTTCGTGTTGAACGCTTTAACAGATGACTTCCATATCTTTTCAATTTTGTCAGCAGGTAAATCGTATTTGTATTCTAGCGCTTCTTTAAATGAAAAATAAATTATTCAAGTTTAAAAATTAGATGAGATTTTACCTCTTAGTAATTTTACTCTATCCGGACAACATGCGGGTCTATCTGAACTTGTACTTGGAGTTAAGACGCAATTCTTATTTTCCTCCTCGGTAAATAAAACACTACAGCAATTGGCTACCCAGACATGTGGTGGGGTTCCATAAACATCTCTAATTAAATCCTTACCCTTGTAAGTCTCAACAAAAATAAGCGATTAATCGAGCGAGGCTAATTAAGACAACTTCTAACGAGTCTCTGGTGAAGAGTTAAGTCATTCTATTTTATTAGAAAATAAATAATTTTTTATAGTGTTTTTTTCGACTATCTAACATTCCTGAAAGTCCTGAAGGTTTTTTTAAAAACAGTTACAATTGAGTTCATAAGACTTTCAATTTATGGTTCAGTACCCATTTTGAGGATTATTTTGAGAACAGAGCATAATCTTAAATAAATTATTATGAACTCAATTGTTACCGTTTTTAAGAAGCGTTCTGAATGCGTTAGTTTCTTTACTACCACGAATTTCTTTTCTGCTCAGGTGAAGAAAGAAAGTCGTAACCATTACGGTCCACAAATTTCTTGACTGAAAAAGCTTTAGAACAAATTCTAAATGATCCGATCATCAAAGAATCGTTAGAAGTGGATCGTAAAAAGATACAATACAAATTTATTTTTGTCATCAGTGAACTTTTTTTCTTTAATTTCTCTCAATTCTTTCAATAAAAGATCGTTTGACTCTTGTTGAATTTTAAACTTTCTTTCCATCTCATTTTTGAATTCGTCAAAAAGTTCTTTGGATACTCCATCTTGACAATTGCTTATATTAAGTTGGGATTTTTTCGGGACAACTTCAACATCTTCGTCAAATAGACCAAGGTCCATTAGATCATGAGCTGCCGAAGAACTTTTTGAATTGTATGAATTTGTTTTATCAACGAGTTTTGACTTTATTTCTTTAATATGAACAAAGTTTGAAATTAAGTTTATCTAAAAAAAGTCTACGAGAAGTCACATAAGTTTCTTATTCTATAACCTTAGCGGAATTGTGAAACAATAGCACATCGTTTTTCTGATTATCTAAAATGGCGCTCTATTTAGTCTTATAAAGAAAAGTAAAGAGGCTAAACTTGAAAAAAAATTTTAAAGCTAAATGCGCTATTTGTTAAAACAGCTTGAATGAAAACTTTTTTTAAGAGTTTGTTTAGATAGATAATCCTGATAACGATGTCAAGTTGTAGTCCAGTTAAGGTTCGCCCAATGCAAAACTTCCACGCTAACTAAATTTACAGAATCTGACCACATAACCGTGTTCCCCATATATGATAACCCCAAGCTCACAAAATCTTAGGGGAGGGTCAAAAATTTCAATTTTTACCCAGGGGTTCCTAAATTTTTTTTTTTTTATAAAATTCCTCAATAGTAATCAATAATCAATTCTAGAGGGACTCCCCTCAGCCTCGTGTAAAAATAATTTTTCTTTCCTATCCCATGATTCAACTGCTGAAAAATCATTAAATAAATACCCCTAAAAAATGTGAACTTTATTGCAGAATATTGTTGTAACGGTTATTTCATTTAAATAGAAAAAACTGACGAATAGAACAAAATTAGAACGAATAGAACAAAATTAGAACGAATAGAACAACAATCGCATAACCGTATAGATCTTCTGGTTGTCTACACTAATCACGAAACCTACTTTTACTTTAATTAAAATTTTTTTTTTCAAATTTAAAAACTCGTAGAAAAGGTCGTATCCAAACACTTTAAAATTGCACTTACCTTTTAGTTGACGTTGGGAATCGTTCTCATCACAAGTTCTTACCGACAAATTATATTCGTACAATTTAGACGCTTCGGTCACATACTGTTTTGTGCCTTCGAAGAAAAAAAAATTCGAAGAGAAGTTAAAAATTTATTTTAAAATAACATCACCTCTCTTTTTGAT
Source organism: Brachionus rubens (assembly GCA_022207745.1). Classification (NCBI taxonomy): domain Eukaryota; kingdom Metazoa; phylum Rotifera; class Eurotatoria; order Ploima; family Brachionidae; genus Brachionus; species Brachionus rubens. Next base: position 161,228 of record JAJVHD010000093.1, on the reverse strand, counting down.
AACAACTGTATATTTTTTTCCACTGCAAATAACTTTGCCGACCGAGTCGTCGTCTGGATCAATTTTTAGACCTTTATCATCAACTATGGAATATTGAGTTGGTTCAGAGACGTATTGTACCAAATAAAACAATCCAGTCAGTTCTTCTTCGGTTGATTTTTTCCTCCTTTGCTTGTCCTTAATTAATCTCGTATTTTTCTCTTGTTCATTTTCATCGTCACTCGAGTTATTTCCTGCAAAACCTTTCCTTTTGAGTTGCGAAGATCTATTCATCTAAATAAAAAAAAATATACACAACCATTCTGTTAAAAAATAAAAAAAAATTGAATTGAAAAATAAAATTTTTTGAACGAGAGATGAATGAAGAACAAAATTTAAACAAAAATACTAAGCAAAATCAATTAAGCTCTTCATAAAAGTCTTTTCGTTTCAATTTTTCAAAATCGACTTAGTAAAAAAATAGTTTCGGCTTTATATTTTGTTTAAACACACGATTGATTGGTGTGACTTTTTTATATGAACACGAAAAATTCTAAAGCATGCAAAAAACCGCTTTAAATTATTTATTTGAAATTTCTATTGAAAATAATTTAAATTTTATCATGCAGCTTCGTATATACTTTCGTTAAGAATTCGTTTAATATAATTTTTTTTCATATTATTAGAATTGAGACGTTTTTTTTGTCTTAAAATTTTTAACAATAAAATATTTCACAATGAGCATATCAAGTTCTAATAATTCATCCGAATCATCAATTTCTGATTGTGATACAAGGAAGAGAAGAAAAATCAGCAGTAAACAAAAACAAAAAAAGTATAGAGATAAACAAAAAGCCGAACTACTCGAGATTTATCATAGTCAAAGCGATCCAAAAAAAAAGAGATTTTCACCTGATAAAATTTTTGCAGATTCTGAAGGTTCAGACTATCGTAACCCGACATTCGAAAATTTTTTAAACACAGTAAAAGATGATCTTGGTGGAATTTCAGATGAGGATAGTGACTTTTCTTTTCGTAATTATAAACACTCAAAGTAATAACATTCGTTCCTAAAATTTTTTATTAAGATTCAGAAAGATCTTTCTTTGATGAAAAGTATGATTCTTCTTCCGAAAATCAGCCGATTCATTCACAAACTGAGTTGACAAGAAAAGAATTCGAAACATTATTTGAATCAACAATCGATTCACTCTCTTTACCCGAAACAAAAAAACATACATTGTACAAATTTATTCAAATTATCCTTCCACATGATAGTAACATTCCTAAATCCTACTCATCAATTAAAAATAGTCGAAAAAATCAGTCCATACAATGTGAAAAATTATGTTTTTATTGCAAAACTAAAATGAATAACATTGAAACACAAGTCAAAAATTGCGCAAATGAGCTATGTTCTAGCTACGTATCGGGAATGAAGCCAAAAACTATTAAGATTTTTTCGGCAGACGTTATACCTCAATTAAATCTAATTTTAGACAATCATTTTGATACTATTTGTTCGTACCAAGGTATCAATAATTTTTTTTTTACAACTTATCTTTATTCTAAATTTTTATAAAAAGAAAAGCAAATGAAACAAAGTACCGGTTGTTATTCAGATATACTTTCAAGTGATAATCGTAATTATGAAAAACAAACGATTAACTTAATATTGTTTGTAGACGGTGTAACTTACAATAAGTCTGGTTCTAATTCAATGTGGGTTCTTCTTTCCTCCGTAGCTGAATTGCCACCAATTTTAAGAGGGACTTTCGAAAATATTATTTATCATTCAACTTGGACTGGTTCAGAACCTGATTTTAATTTATGGTTAGAATTTTACAGCGAAAAAATTAATAGTCTAATCTTAAATGGATTCAAATGGAAAAAATTCGATTTCAAGTTGCGAATCCACGCTTTGATTGCCGATTCACCCGCAAGGTCTAAAGCTTGCAATAGTATACAGTTTAATGGGTTTTATGGTTGTATTAAATGCCTTCACCCAGGAAAAAGAGTAAATCAAACAACTACCTATCCTGTTCTAAAAAGTGTTTCGCTGCGAACGAATCAAATCTACACAAGCCAAGTTCAGAGAGCAATTCGTGATAATTTTTGCTTTGAAGGTATTAAAGGCTATTCATACCTATCAAATTGGATAAATATCCCCGACGATATTTTTTTTGATTATATGCACTTATCTATAATTGGAACTTTCAAGAAGATTTTTAACAATTTTTTTGATTCAACCAATTGGCAGCAGCCATACTATTTGAGTAATAATTTTAAATTAACATTGGCTTTAAACATTTAATTATCCAAATTTTTAGAAAAGGTTAAACAATTCATCGATATTCGAATTTTAAACGTCAGTTTGCCGAACGATATAAAAAGAAAAACAAGAAGTATCGATGATAGGAGCCACTATAAAGCGAACGAATTTCGAACGATAGCTTTATATCTATCTTTTGCTTTGTTTAAGGGCCTTTTGGATGATATTTATTTGAACAACTTGATCAAGTATGTTATTTTTTTGAGGCTTTTATGTCAAGATAAAGTCGATTTAGCAGAGATAAGCGATGCCCAAAAAATAATTGTAAATTTTGTTACAGAATATGAGAGACTTTATGGCGAAGAGAGTATGACATTTAACTTACATGGTCATCTACATTTACCATATCAAGTCAAAAAATTTGGTCCGCTATGTAAATGTTCATGCTTCTCTTTTGAAAATGTCTTTAAGATGACTCGAACTTTTTTCCATGGAACAAAAAATTATGAAGGACAAATCGCTGAAAACATAATTAGAAGAAAAACAGCTCGTTATGATCTCAAATTACTTAATAAAGATACTGATAATCCGTCTGTAAGAGATTTTATCAATGACAAACTTTTATCAAAGCAATATAATTTGGATATAAATTTGATCGACCCGGTTGAAATCGATTTATCTAAATTGAGTTTATTGGAATTTGAATTACTCGGAAAATTTTCAACTGAAATGAACTTCAAACTAGAAACAAACACAATTTACAAAAGTTCGAGGGCTAATGTAAAAAGTCGTTCTTTTCATACCGTTGACTACGATAAAAAATACGAATCACTTGATAACCACAATATTGAATATTTTAGCGATTTGAAACAAAAAAAATTATATGGAAAATTGATGAATTTTTATCAAATTGACCAATTTAAATTCGGCTTAGTTCAAGTTTTTAAACAGAAAACAAAAGATGGATTTTTTAATATTTTGATTCCGGAATGTTCAAAATATATTGATAGATTTTTTATCATTGGAGATTATGATTTAGATTATGACTTGATACTTTTAAACAAGATCGCCAAAAGATGTATTATAATTAAATTTGGAGACGAAAAAATGTTTGTAACCCTGAATGAAGTAACTGAAAGTGACTAAGAATAAAGATTTTATTCATAAATTTTTGAAAAAAATAATTTAGGCAACAAAAACTTAAATAAACACAAAAATTAAGACTTAAATCGCGTCTAAGATAATTTTAATAAAAAATATTTGTATTAATTAGATTTCTTACATTTATTTAAAAAAAAATTTAAAAATTACTTTTACAAAAATTCTCATTTAAAAGTTTTGGCTAACTAAGTTTAATGACACTATTTTGTAAAAACAATATTTGGATAGACTAACGCAAATTAACGCTCGAAAACGTTTGGTTAAAACGCGTTTTTTTTTTATAAAATAATTCTGGTTTGAATTTTTCTAACGCAAATTAACTCTCATAAACGTCTCGTTTAAACGCGTTTTAAAGTGTTCATTTCAAGAACGTGTTTAAACGCAATTCACGATGCGTTTTTATTTTCTCGGGTGATATCGAATTCTTGTCCGAATAAGTGTTCTTGAAAAAAATGTTCCATCGATTTAACTGCTGCAAGGAGCTCTTTTTCAGTGGTTGAAAAGTTTCTTTCGGCTTTATTTAGTGGTTTACTGTAATATGCTACTGGTCGTAACACACCATTTACTTCTTGTTGTAACACAGCACCGATACCAGTGTTGGAGGCGTCAAAATCCAGTACGTACCGCTTGTTTGGGTCTGGTAAGATTAATACACTATTGCTTGTTAACTCAGTTCTAAGTTGATTGAATGTAGCTTCACAAGTGTTGTTCCAATTTAGTTGTTTGGCATTTGCAGCTTCTTCTTTTCTGGTTAAGTTATACAGTGGAATTGCGATATCTGAGAATTTTTCGATAAATTCACGATAGTAATGGAAGAGTGAAGTTTGGAGCAATTTTTTTTTGGAGCAAAGCAATTTTAGAAAAGCTGTTTTTTTTAAAATAAAATTAGGTACAGTGCATAAAATAAAAATGGTTTTAGATTGTAAATTTTTTGTTAATTTCAAAAATATTTAAAAAAAAGGGAAAATCAATATTTGATTATTAATGTTAGTTTCGATTTTTAACAAAATTTGAAATGCATACACTAAATTTAAATAAGACATTATGGCGCGAACATTTAAATTTTTTGAAAATTTCAAAAAATCCCGCCAATTTTACTTTTGAAAATTTGTACTTAAATTAAAATTTAAAAAATTTAAATTTAAATTTCATTATAATGTTAACAATCTGTTTTTAAAAATTTAATTATTGATCAAAAATCGATCAATTCAAAAAATTGAAGAAAATACTTTTTTACAAATTTAAACAAATTTTGTTAAGTTATGTTAAAATTTTTAAAACTAGGTTAGGTCCATCTATTTATTGAATTTTACAGTTTTAAAAAATAAAATTTGCTTTGCTCCAAAAATTTGCTCCAAACTTCACCGTCGCGATAGTAATCAGCTAGGCCTAGGAAACTTTGAAGCTGAGTTAACGTTTTAGGTCGTTTGTATCTGTATAGAGCTTCACACTTCGATGGATCTGGTTTAATAACTCCATTTGTTATTACATGACCCAAAAGCGTTACTTCTTGCTTGGCAATTTCACACTTCTTTAAATTGACTGACAATTGATGCTTTCGAAGTTCGTTAATGACCAATTCTATGTGTCTGAGGTGTTCGGCCAAGTCGTATGAGTGGATCAAGATGTCGGCCAAATAAACAACTACAAAACCGGCATCAATAAATGACCTGAGAACTTTGTTCATTGATCGTTGGAAAGTTGCTGGAGCAGTTGTTAATCCCATTGGCAAAACATTGAATTCAAACAAACCCCATTCACACGTGACAGCAGTAAATTGTCGACTTACATGACTCATTAGAATTTGGAAATACCCAGTGTACAAATCAATCTTAGTGTACCATCTCGATTTTGCTAATAAGGCGTACATGTCGCGGCTGTTTGGTAATGGGAGTGCATCTTTCATTGTTCTGTTGTTTAGTAGTCGGTAATCAATGGTCACACGCATTGATCCATCAGGTTTTGAGACAAGCATAAGTGGGGATGCCCATGGTGAATCGCTTGGTCTATTAAGGTGGGCAGATAACATCTCGTCCAAATTTTGCTTGAACTCACCACGTTTACTGTGAGGTATACGTCTCATTTTCTGTCGAATTGGAGGTAGAGTTGGGTCAAAAAGTTAGATTACGTGCGCGAAACAGGATGACGACCTATCACCAATCTAAGTGAAGCAATAGCAGTCGCGTCTAGAATTGAGTCTAATATGGATGTCTCCCATAAGACTGAAGGGATAAATTTTATCTCAAGAATTGGTCATCGATCAAAAAAGTACAACAGATATTGACCCAAACATGAAAAGAACACATCCACTGTTAAACAAGCTTACAAACCTAACGTTGACAATAACCGAAATAATTCAAACGCAACAATTAGTTTTAATAATAATATTCAATGAAATACTAACGATCTAAAAAATGTTACATGCAATAGGTGTCACAGGAAAGGCGATTTTGCAAGGGATTGCAGAGTAAACATGACAAATGTAAAGAAGGTCAATATGCTTAAAACATGTAACAGTTCCGACAATGATTCTGACACCGAAAGAGTATTGATGATATCTGACTCCCAAAATCTCAAGAAGATTCTAAATATTGAAGGCCTTGTTAACGAACAGAAGGTTACATTTGGTTTGGATTGTGGAGCTACAAGCTCGGTGATGTTAGTTTCTACTGCCCAAAAATACAATTTTGACATTTAACGTTCGCGTTGCAAAATTAAAACAGCAACGGGTGAAATTAGCCGGGTTATAGGCGAAACAAAACATCTAGACGTAAACTTTCAAGGTAATCTATGTTATAGAGCACAACGACAATGAAGCCTTATTAGGTCTCGATGGGTTTATAAAGACAAAATGTGGAATCGTTCCACACTCAGGGATTATAAGTTTCCCTATAGCTAGAAAAGAAATAAAAGGGAACTACAATGGCAAATACGTAAGTGAAATTGACGATGAAAATGTCCTAGACATTCTGAACTATGACGAAGTCGATTTAGAAGACGAATCATTCTGGAATTTAAATTCTAAGATTAAATTGGAACCACAAGTTAAGTTATCTTCAGTTGAGGAAAACTTGTTAAGCGAGATTAGACAAGAAGCTAACCTGTACTAGGAACTAGTTCAGTCCTGACGCACAAGGTTCGTCTTAAAGATAATACTCATTTTTATATTCCTCCATATATGAAGTCCTTAACTGAAAGAGATTTTTTGAAAGATGAAATCCAAAAAATGGTCGACGCTAAAATAGTTCGTCTATCTAGATCTCCGTGGTCGTCACCAGTCATTATTGTCCCAAAGAAGGACGTGTCGAAAAAAATTAGGGGGGTAAATTAGGGTTTTTGCGCCTCCCTTTTGGGTTAAAAAATGCACCCGCTGATTTTAGTAGAATGATGAGTATTATCTTTGTAGGTTTGAATTTTGTCGAAGTGTATCTAGATGACCTTATTATTCACTAAAATTCACTCCAGGAGCACGTTAAAAAACATTAGACTGGTCTTTTAAAAGTTAAAGGAGGCAAATTTCGGACAAATGCACATGGTGTGCTAAAGAAATAAAGATACTAGGACATGTTGTCTCGAAGAATTTAGTATCTATGGATCCTGGTAAAATACGCGCTATCGTTGAGCGCAAACCCCCACAAAATGTAAAACAGTTTCAACAATTTCTTGGTTTATGCAACTACTATCGACGATTTATTAGAGATTACTCGATGATCGCAAAGCCTTTGTCTGAATTGCTTCAAAAGGATAAAAAGTTCGACTGGACGCCTGATTGCAAAACAGCATGTTACACAATATCTTTACTTATTTTTACGATTGTATTTTCTTATGATTTATGTGTGGTTTGCTGTGTATTCATTTATTTTATTACTTAACTTACCTTATGTAACTTATATCTCTTTCAATAAGTTATATCATTAAGAATAGATTGATCAGCAACAATACGATAATCAATAATCGTAAATTGCTGCGTAAACGGAAGAACAACCGTATACTCAATCTAACTTATATAATCTTTAATGGGAAACTCGGATATAAATACGAGTAAGTTTCTCAATAAGGATAGTTCATTCTTAATAGGATTTTAGGAAGGATTTCTCATTATATATTTTGAGTTAAATAAACTTTAAATAAATCTTTAGTATCTTTAATTTAATACTTAACCTCTGATAGTTACGGCTAGTTAAGAAACCCTTAAATAACCAGTAACATATATGGTAGCAGCGAAAAAATTAACGATTAGATATAAGTATTAATAATGTCGGTAGAGGAAAAAAATTCAGGAAAACAAGAAACTCTAGAAGAAATACTGGAAGGTGGTGCAAGAAACAAGATAAAAAAACTAAGATGGGGCGAACTTAGACATTTAGCTTACTTATTAGAAAATTCATACATAACATCCAAGAAGGCTTTTCGCAAAATACGTAAAGGAGTAGACACAGAATTCAAAACAGTAAACGAACTTAAAACGTACATCGAAACTGTATTAGAAGAATTAGATTACGAGTTGGAAGAAATTCACAAAGGGACGTCTGATGATAAATTAGCTGAAGAATTTGCAGACGATAAAACGGAAACAATAGCCAAATTAGAAAAAGAAAACATCGACCTTAAAATAGAAAAAGAAGATTTACGAACACTAATAGATAGAGAACGGCGATCATTCGAAATGGATAAAAAAGTTTATCAGTTATACTTCGATAACACACAAAATTTTGAAGCTACTTTTCAAGGAAACGATACTAATATAACAGAAAACGAATCAGTTCAACCGAAAGGGAAACCACAAGTTCAATTTAAACTTGATGATGAACAAAAAAGCCCACAACCAAACATAAAGACCTCACTGTTTTCAGACCTAAAACAACCGGAAACCCCACGTTACGATTCAGGGAAAAACACTCCAGTAGGTCCGGCAACAATACATCCGTATTCAACTCCTTTTACGCCTTATAGCTCAAAAATTTAAAGTCCTAATACTGGTCCGTCAACTCAGAATTACCGCCATGACAATAGCATGGCTTTTAGTAACTATTTGTTGCAACCAAAAAACAAGAAAATGGATCTTCCAAAGAAGACGTGGAAAATTGGCTTTTTACTATTGAGCAAAGTTTTAAGAAGGCCGTGATCAACTACACCGACAGGTTAGTCGAAACAATCCCGTTTGTGGCAGATTACCCGTTTGACCTTCTTAAAAAACATATAATAGAAAGGAAAAGTTGGACAGAATTCGAATTGAAGTTGCGAAAAACCTTTAGCAAATCTCATAAACTCGATAAATATAGAACCGAATTGATGCAAATCAAACACAAGGACAATACGAGTATAGAGTCATACAACTTAAAATTTCTCAAAATTACGTTTTCATTTGGAGAAAATGTCTGAAAAAGACAAGATGTTTTACTAACTTAATGGATTAAAAGAAAGGACGAGACGAGAATTAAAATACGAGGAATTAAAGACCTCGATACTGCAATGGCAACAGCGACTAATCTCGAACAAGTAAGCGAATCATCTCAAAGCATTAACTACGTCAAGGCGAGAAGTAACGATAAAAAACCATACCGTAATGACAAAAAACAGAATTACCAAGCAAGTCCAAAACCGTATAATCAAATTCGCTCATTTCAATCGAAATAAAATTACCAAAAAGGAAATTCGACTACTAATATTCATACTTATAAGAAAAATAACAGTCACTCGATTAAACCCGAGCGGAAACAAATCAACCAAAAAGACATTAGTTGTCAAAGATGCAAAGGTAAAGGACATTATTCGAACCAATGTAAGGTAACCGTAAAGAAGATAAATCAATTACGCACCACTAACGACGATAGCGACGAATACGAAATCGAACAAGTAAATATGATAAAAAATACCCCAAAACATATCCTACGAACAATAGCATTAATAAATAGAATCGAATTAACCGTCGGGCGACCATAAGAAGTCATTATTAACAATCATAGTTGCATGATCGAGTTTGTTGTCTTTGATCTTGAGGATAATGATGTCCTATTAGGCCTCGATTGGTTTTACAAAACCAAATGTGGTATATTCCCATATAAATCAATACTTAGCTTTCCTGAAGATAACATATACCTACATAAAGATATTTCTGATCTGGATAGAGATGATACGGCAGACATGTTTCCTTTCAGAAACTAATTACGACGAAGTTGAATTAGAGGAGGATAATTTCTGGGACTTGTCTGAACCAGTGCTTGAACCTGCAAGCAAATTAAACCAGAAGCAGTTAATTCATTTTGATAAATTGAAATACACAGCTTCTAAAATGTTCGCGAACGACATAGACGAACTAGGCGCATGTTCCGTAATGGATCACAAAATTAGGATTGAGAGTGACAATCAAATACCAATCTATACACCTCCGTATAGAAAATCAAAAACAGAAAGAGACTTCCTAAAATCTGAAATGGACAAAATGCTAAAAGCAGGAATAATTAGGCCTTCTAGATCACCATGGTTCTCCCCAGTTATTGTGGTACCAAAAAAAGATGGTAGCAAAAGAATTTGCATCGATTATAGAAAATTGAATAAGGTAACCACAACAGAGAAATGGCCTATACCTAATATTTTAGACATTTTGGATCGTTTCAAAGGATCATCTTGGTTCAGTGTTATTGACCTGAAGTCAGGCTATTGGCAAATAAAAATGGATCCGGATTCAGTTGAAAAGACTGCCTTTAGTACACCTGACGGTCATTTCGAATTCCACGTTTCTCCTTTGGGTTAAAAAATGCGCCTGGCGATTTCAGCCGTATCATGAATATCGTCTTAGGAGGATTAGAGTTCGTCGAGGTATATATGGATGATATTACCATTCACTCACAAACGCTCGAGCAACACATAAAGCATCTGCAAATTGTCTTTAAGAAACTCAGGGATGCAAATCTTAAAATAAATGGCAAAAAATGCATCTGGTGTGCTAGATCAATAAATACGGCTTTTCGCAAAATACGTAAAGGAGTAGACACAGAATTCAAAACAGTAAACGAACTTAAAACGTACATCGAAACTGTATTAGAAGAATTAGATTACGAGTTGGAAGAAATTCACAAAGGGACGTCTGATGATAAATTAGCTGAAGAATTTGCAGACGATAAAACGGAAACAATAGCCAAATTAGAAAAAGAAAACATCGACCTTAAAATAGAAAAAGAAGATTTACGAACACTAATAGATAGAGAACGGCGATCATTCGAAATGGATAAAAAAGTTTATCAGTTATACTTCGATAACACACAAAATTTTGAAGCTACTTTTCAAGGAAACGATACTAATATAACAGAAAACGAATCAGTTCAACCGAAAGGGAAACCACAAGTTCAATTTAAACTTGATGATGAACAAAAAAGCCCACAACCAAACATAAAGACCTCACTGTTTTCAGACCTAAAACAACCGGAAACCCCACGTTACGATTCAGGGAAAAACACTCCAGTAGGTCCGGCAACAATACATCCGTATTCAACTCCTTTTACGCCTTATAGCTCAAAAATTTAAAGTCCTAATACTGGTCCGTCAACTCAGAATTACCGCCATGACAATAGCATGGCTTTTAGTAACTATTTGTTGCAACCAAAAAACAAGAAAATGGATCTTCCAAAGAAGACGTGGAAAATTGGCTTTTTACTATTGAGCAAAGTTTTAAGAAGGCCGTGATCAACTACACCGACAGGTTAGTCGAAACAATCCCGTTTGTGGCAGATTACCCGTTTGACCTTCTTAAAAAACATATAATAGAAAGGAAAAGTTGGACAGAATTCGAATTGAAGTTGCGAAAAACCTTTAGCAAATCTCATAAACTCGATAAATATAGAACCGAATTGATGCAAATCAAACACAAGGACAATACGAGTATAGAGTCATACAACTTAAAATTTCTCAAAATTACGTTTCATTTGGAGAAAATGTCTGAAAAAGACAAGATGTTTTACTAACTTAATGGATTAAAAGAAAGGACGAGACGAGAATTAAAAATACGAGGAATTAAAGACCTCGATACTGCAATGGCAACAGCGACTAATCTCGAACAAGTAAGCGAATCATCTCAAAGCATTAACTACGTCAAGGCGAGAAGTAACGATAAAAAACCATACCGTAATGACAAAAAACAGAATTACCAAGCAAGTCCAAAACCGTATAATCAAATTCGCTCATTTCAATCGAAATAAAATTACCAAAAAGGAAATTCGACTACTAATATTCATACTTATAAGAAAAATAACAGTCACTCGATTAAACCCGAGCGGAAACAAATCAACCAAAAAGACATTAGTTGTCAAAGATGCAAAGGTAAAGGACATTATTCGAACCAATGTAAGGTAACCGTAAAGAAGATAAATCAATTACGCACCACTAACGACGATAGCGACGAATACGAAATCGAACAAGTAAATATGATAAAAAATACCCCAAAACATATCCTACGAACAATAGCATTAATAAATAGAATCGAATTAACCGTCGGGCGACCATAAGAAGTCATTATTAACAATCATAGTTGCATGATCGAGTTTGTTGTCTTTGATCTTGAGGATAATGATGTCCTATTAGGCCTCGATTGGTTTTACAAAACCAAATGTGGTATATTCCCATATAAATCAATACTTAGCTTTCCTGAAGATAACATATACCTACATAAAGATATTTCTGATCTGGATAGAGATGATACGGCAGACATGTTCCTTTCAGAAACTAATTACGACGAAGTTGAATTAGAGGAGGATAATTTCTGGGACTTGTCTGAACCAGTGCTTGAACCTGCAAGCAAATTAAACCAGAAGCAGTTAATTCATTTTGATAAATTGAAATACACAGCTTCTAAAATGTTCGCGAACGACATAGACGAACTAGGCGCATGTTCCGTAATGGATCACAAAATTAGGATTGAGAGTGACAATCAAATACCAATCTATACACCTCCGTATAGAAAATCAAAAACAGAAAGAGACTTCCTAAAATCTGAAATGGACAAAATGCTAAAAGCAGGAATAATTAGGCCTTCTAGATCACCATGGTTCTCCCCAGTTATTGTGGTACCAAAAAAAGATGGTAGCAAAAGAATTTGCATCGATTATAGAAAATTGAATAAGGTAACCACAACAGAGAAATGGCCTATACCTAATATTTTAGACATTTTGGATCGTTTCAAAGGATCATCTTGGTTCAGTGTTATTGACCTGAAGTCAGGCTATTGGCAAATAAAAATGGATCCGGATTCAGTTGAAAAGACTGCCTTTAGTACACCTGACGGTCATTTCGAATTCCACGTTTCTCCTTTGGGTTAAAAAATGCGCCTGGCGATTTCAGCCGTATCATGAATATCGTCTTAGGAGGATTAGAGTTCGTCGAGGTATATATGGATGATATTACCATTCACTCACAAACGCTCGAGCAACACATAAAGCATCTGCAAATTGTCTTTAAGAAACTCAGGGATGCAAATCTTAAAATAAATGGCAAAAAATGCATCTGGTGTGCTAGATCAATAAATACGGCTTTTCGCAAAATACGTAAAGGAGTAGACACAGAATTCAAAACAGTAAACGAACTTAAAACGTACATCGAAACTGTATTAGAAGAATTAGATTACGAGTTGGAAGAAATTCACAAAGGGACGTCTGATGATAAATTAGCTGAAGAATTTGCAGACGATAAAACGGAAACAATAGCCAAATTAGAAAAAGAAAACATCGACCTTAAAATAGAAAAAGAAGATTTACGAACACTAATAGATAGAGAACGGCGATCATTCGAAATGGATAAAAAAGTTTATCAGTTATACTTCGATAACACACAAAATTTTGAAGCTACTTTTCAAGGAAACGATACTAATATAACAGAAAACGAATCAGTTCAACCGAAAGGGAAACCACAAGTTCAATTTAAACTTGATGATGAACAAAAAGCCCACAACCAAACATAAAGACCTCACTGTTTTCAGACCTAAAACAACCGGAAACCCCACGTTACGATTCAGGGAAAAACACTCCAGTAGGTCCGGCAACAATACATCCGTATTCAACTCCTTTTACGCCTTATAGCTCAAAAATTTAAAGTCCTAATACTGGTCCGTCAACTCAGAATTACCGCCATGACAATAGCATGGCTTTTAGTAACTATTTGTTGCAACCAAAAAACAAGAAAATGGATCTTCCAAAGAAGACGTGGAAAATTGGCTTTTTACTATTGAGCAAAGTTTTAAGAAGGCCGTGATCAACTACACCGACAGGTTAGTCGAAACAATCCCGTTTGTGGCAGATTACCCGTTTGACCTTCTTAAAAAACATATAATAGAAAGGAAAAGTTGGACAGAATTCGAATTGAAGTTGCGAAAAACCTTTAGCAAATCTCATAAACTCGATAAATATAGAACCGAATTGATGCAAATCAAACACAAGGACAATACGAGTATAGAGTCATACAACTTAAAATTTCTCAAAATTACGTTTCATTTGGAGAAAATGTCTGAAAAAGACAAGATGTTTTACTAACTTAATGGATTAAAAGAAAGGACGAGACGAGAATTAAAAATACGAGGAATTAAAGACCTCGATACTGCAATGGCAACAGCGACTAATCTCGAACAAGTAAGCGAATCATCTCAAAGCATTAACTACGTCAAGGCGAGAAGTAACGATAAAAAACCATACCGTAATGACAAAAAACAGAATTACCAAGCAAGTCCAAAACCGTATAATCAAATTCGCTCATTTCAATCGAAATAAAATTACCAAAAAGGAAATTCGACTACTAATATTCATACTTATAAGAAAAATAACAGTCACTCGATTAAACCCGAGCGGAAACAAATCAACCAAAAAGACATTAGTTGTCAAAGATGCAAAGGTAAAGGACATTATTCGAACCAATGTAAGGTAACCGTAAAGAAGATAAATCAATTACGCACCACTAACGACGATAGCGACGAATACGAAATCGAACAAGTAAATATGATAAAAAATACCCCAAAACATATCCTACGAACAATAGCATTAATAAATAGAATCGAATTAACCGTCGGGCGACCATAAGAAGTCATTATTAACAATCATAGTTGCATGATCGAGTTTGTTGTCTTTGATCTTGAGGATAATGATGTCCTATTAGGCCTCGATTGGTTTTACAAAACCAAATGTGGTATATTCCCATATAAATCAATACTTAGCTTTCCTGAAGATAACATATACCTACATAAAGATATTTCTGATCTGGATAGAGATGATACGGCAGACATGTTCCTTTCAGAAACTAATTACGACGAAGTTGAATTAGAGGAGGATAATTTCTGGGACTTGTCTGAACCAGTGCTTGAACCTGCAAGCAAATTAAACCAGAAGCAGTTAATTCATTTTGATAAATTGAAATACACAGCTTCTAAAATGTTCGCGAACGACATAGACGAACTAGGCGCATGTTCCGTAATGGATCACAAAATTAGGATTGAGAGTGACAATCAAATACCAATCTATACACCTCCGTATAGAAAATCAAAAACAGAAAGAGACTTCCTAAAATCTGAAATGGACAAAATGCTAAAAGCAGGAATAATTAGGCCTTCTAGATCACCATGGTTCTCCCCAGTTATTGTGGTACCAAAAAAAGATGGTAGCAAAAGAATTTGCATCGATTATAGAAAATTGAATAAGGTAACCACAACAGAGAAATGGCCTATACCTAATATTTTAGACATTTTGGATCGTTTCAAAGGATCATCTTGGTTCAGTGTTATTGACCTGAAGTCAGGCTATTGGCAAATAAAAATGGATCCGGATTCAGTTGAAAAGACTGCCTTTAGTACACCTGACGGTCATTTCGAATTCCACGTTTCTCCTTTGGGTTAAAAAATGCGCCTGGCGATTTCAGCCGTATCATGAATATCGTCTTAGGAGGATTAGAGTTCGTCGAGGTATATATGGATGATATTACCATTCACTCACAAACGCTCGAGCAACACATAAAGCATCTGCAAATTGTCTTTAAGAAACTCAGGGATGCAAATCTTAAAATAAATGGCAAAAAATGCATCTGGTGTGCTAGATCAATAAACGTTCTAGGACATACTGTAACCAAAGATACCGTAATGGTGGACCCACGAAAAGTCGAAGCAATTAAAAATAGGAAAACCCCTACGAATGTAAAACAGCTACAGTCATTCTTAGGTTTATCCAACTACTACCGTAGATTCATCAAACACTTTTCAAAAATTGCACAGCCAATGTTTGGATTATTAGGAAAAAGTGTAAAATTTATATGGTCTGATGAATGTGAACAAGCGTTTAAAACCCTTAAAGATGCACTGACAAGTTACCCTGTTCTACGACTGGCCGACGTTAACAGACCGTTCTTGTTATACACTGACGCATCGGGATACGCTGTCGGAGCTATCCTAGCTCAGATAGATGACGATGGTAAAGAGTACATAGTTGCCTATGCTTCAAGACTGATGACCAAACATGAGATAAACTACGGCATTACAGAAAAGGAATGTCTTGCAGTTTTGTTTGGTATTAAAACTTTTCGAAATTATGTACATGGGGTTATTTTCAAAGTCATAACTGACCATTCAGCTCTATCATGGCTGAAAAGTATTTAAGAACCTAATACACGCCTATCTCGATGGGCTATTTATCTTCAAAGTTATGATTGTAAAATAATCCATCGAAAAGGAGTTAATTACTCAAATGTCGACGCACTAAGTCGACCTGTAGCTAATATTAATTTCGCTGTGGAAGAAACAGCTGAAGACAATTCAAGTAAGAGTCTGGACCCTTGGGATGACGAGTCCTTAATACACTGTTTAAAATTTGGAAGATTTATTCCTGGTACTAGTAAAAAACAAATCAAAAGAATTTCACAGTTAGCTAATTAGTTTATCCTTAAAAATGAAAAGCTATTCGTAATTAAAGAGGATAAAACTCTAGAAATTCCTAAACCAGAAGATCGTAGATCAATTGTGGAAAAAGCTCATGTGCTTGGTCACTTTCAAGCTGAATCAACTAACAATAGTCTCAAAGACAAATACTATTGGAAACGTATGTTAGACGATATCAAAAGGGTAATTAAACAGTGCATACCGTGCCAAAGAAACAATAAGGCAATTGTAAAATACCATCCATCTATTGCTATTCAGGTTGGCAAAGTCTTTGACCGTATACAGATAGACCTTGTCTTAGGTTTAAAAGAAACTACCGAAGGTTACATCGGTATACTGGTAATAATCGAAGCGGTTTCTAAATACCCGTATGCGAAACCTATTAAAAGTAAAACAGCGAAAGAAATTGCCAGATTACTATTGGAATTCTTTAGTATTTTCGGTACAGCTAAACAAATCTTGTCAGATCAGGGCAGAGAATTTATAAACGAGATAATTACTCAGTTAAAAAACAATATGGGTTTCGAGCACACAATCACATCCGCTTACAATCCAAGAACAAACGGAATGACTGAAAGACTTAACCAAACTTTGGTTGAATCTCTCCGAAAACATTGCGAATCAGATATCGAAAATTGGCCAAAGCACCTGGATTATGTCCTGATGGACTTTCGTTCTAGAGTACATTCAGTTACCAAATTTACTCCATTCGAATTAATGTTCGGAAGAAAAATGAATGGGTTTGAGGATTGGGTATCGACGGATAACAATAAATCAGAAGCAATTGTCGCAAGAAGCGAAGAAATCAGAAACATGATTGAAAATACACAAGTAAAAGCAAAAGACAATATAGAAAAGGCTCAAAAACGACAAGTAGTAATGTTGAAGCCGAAGCTTCTGGAATAAAATAAATTAAACAAAAACTAATTTAAATTAAAACGGTTTATTGGAATCTGAATTGTTAGTAGTTAGTGATTTAGTTTTATATGTAAAGTTGTAACTGCAGTGGAAAGAGTGTGAAAGAAGGGTTAACATTAACAGAGAAAAGGAATAGAGAAAATGTAAAGTAGTGTCAAATTGTAGGTCTCAACATACCTCCCCCTTTATAAAGAAGGTGGCAACCTTTAATGAGACAACTACTTCAAAAAAAATAAAAATAAAAACAAAATTATGGGTCCGAGACATAACACAAAAAAAAAAAAAAAAAAAAGAACAAAACACAACAAGAGAAACAAATAAATTGATTTGGACCACTACGAGACGATTGTATAAGGGTTTTCTCCGATGACTCCTCGACATAGTGGGCAAAGTCTCCCTTCCATTTGCATGTACTGGACGATGCATCGTTCACAAGTGCGATGGTGACAACTTAGTTCCACGATGACTTCGCAGTCTATAAAATCGTCTAGACATATTGGGCACGGTCCGCCTAGTTCAAGATGTTGTGGGTAGTGATTGCGTTGGACCGGAGGTGTTATTTCCAATCGTGCGGGCCTGAGTCTTCGTGGAGGTAACAGACGAGCATTTGTTTGGTCCTCTCTGGGATTAAGCTGGGATGTGAGTGGTGTATTGACGAGTTGGTCCACAATTTCTTGGTGTTGCGTCAAGTTGTTTTGTAACTGTAGGTTCTCACGTTCGAGGAACTCGACTCGTTGGGTTAACATTGTGTTCGTTGCTTGTGTTTCATTTAAGTTTCTTTGCAACGTGTGTAGTCGTTCTTGTCGTTCTTCGTACAAACCGAGACGAATTCGTTCGACCTGGGCTAATTGCTCAGCGACTCTGGGGGTTGCTGGAGTGTCCTGTAGTAAGTGGTTTTCCTGCGTCGGTCGGCGATTGATCTCCATCCATATAGTTGTTTCTGGGATCCCGACACGGTTGAAATGTTGGACTGCTTCATGGTGTACCTGCGTATTTTCGTATCTTACGAAAGCAACGTTTGTCCGATGAAAGCGTCGATTGGGTCCCATTCGTATCCATCTGATCTGGCCAAATAGGTTTTGGAATCGATCCATCTCGTCCCTTAGTATCAGGGCGGCATCTGGGACGTTTGGTACACCGTGGACGAAAATATCGTTTGTTTGTTCGGCCATTGTTATGAAAAAAGGTCGTGGTTAACGTTCAAAAAAAAACTATTTCATGTGTACAAAATTAATTCGTTTGAAAATAAGCACATTAGTATTTTGAAAATATGTAAAGTCATTACTAAACTAACCATGTGACTACTAATTGAAGTTATTCAACATGAGTCTGGGCTGAAAAAGTGTCTTAAATTACAACTTGATATGAAATAATATGACATAATAGTTGCTTGAAAATTAAGGTTACATTTAATTAATGACAAAAGGAGTTAACTTTACAATTGTTAGAAATGGGTTTACAAAATTCTGATTTTAACTTAATAGTATCTAGAAATAGTGGTTAGTGTAATTTGGAGATTACATTAAATATTTGATTTACAAAAGTAGTAGTTTAAATTTACAAACGAGTCAAAAAAAAAAAAAAAAAAAAAAAAAAAAAAAAAATTAAATAATTATACTTGGTTAATAACCAAGTCGGTCAACTGGCTTACGCTGACGTTGACTTTTACGAGTCGGGAGAACTTCCTTTTGAAGTTGCTTACGGAGATAGTAGTTTGGTTCATACTCCACATCTTGTACGGTGGATTCCGACACTGACTGACGTGATTCATTAGGAGCGTTATTGGTTGAGTTTGTAAATACTGGGGTAGACTCTTCGATGTCTACTGGTGGACAACTAGTTGTTTCTTGTTCAACCATGTTTCCATTTTTGTTTGTTTTACTGGCTCCTCCGCTACTAGTGGCTCGTTTTCTTCTCGACTTCGTCTTATTTTTATTTAAATTAGGTTTTTGTTTTGGATTGGGACTTGCGACTTCTTGCACACTGTCTTCTAGAGCTGGTGAATAATATTCACCAAAGAATCGTTTAAGTCGATTATGGTGCACCAGCTTCAGTTTTAATTTTGGTTGATTGAACCGTTTAATTCGGTAATTTACAGGGCCAACTCGTTCAACGATTTTAAACGGGCCCTCCCATTTATGTGCGAGTTTCTTTGTTTGACCCTTACGGACTTGTGGTTTATTTATTAGGACCAAATCCTCTACATCATAATATGCTGGCTTAATATTTCGGTTATAGTAAAGTCGTGATTTTTCTACTTTGATATCTCGACTTTCACTCACGTGCTTGTAAACTTCGTGTAGTTGTTCTTTTAGATCCTCCACATAGGCGTTAACAACTACTTGTTCTTGGCTCAAGTCTGGGACTTCGATTATTTCATCCAATTGATCATCAATTGGATCTTCGCCTATAATTAAATCAATGGGTATCTTTGGTGTACGGCCGAACATAACTTCGTAGGGTGTGCAATCAGTTGTAGCATGGACCGACGTATTGTATGCGAAGGCTAATTGCGGTAAGAATGTGTCCCAGTTGTTTTGGTGTTCATTTACGAAACAGGAAATCATTGTTTTAAGTGTACGGTTGAACCTTTCAGTGAGACCATCGCATTCAGGGTGGTAGGGCGATGTCTTTAACTGGTATACATCTAATAGTTCATATACTTTCTTGAGCAGCTCGCTTTGGTAGTTCTTGGCACCATCTGTTAAAATGTTTGTACACAATCCATACATCATCATGAACAAAACCAACTTGTTTGCTACATTTTCAGCGTTTATGCTTCTCAACGCGAATAACCAAACCCATTTTGAGAAGTGACAACAAATAACTAGGATGTAAAGCTTACCGTTTATCGACACGGGTAGTGGCCCAATAATGTCGGTGGTAACTAGTTGTAGTGGTTTCTTTGGCCTTAATGGCTGTAGATGCGCTTTGTTCATTGTTCGGATGTTCTTTATCTTCTGACAAAGCGCACAACATTGAATAAACTTGATAACTTTCGTCTTCAATCCAGGTCTGTAGAACCTTGTTTTGATCTTGTCCAAAGTTTTGCGGACTCCCAAGTGTCCATGAAATACTGAGCAGTGTATGAACGTTAGGATATCGTTAATATGATGTCCAGGTAGGATGATAAGCTTCTTAACGGAGCCATCCTCTGCTTCTTTATACCAATGTAAAACGCTTTTGATGAAACCCAGTTGATGGTAGTTGTTGTAAAGTACTCTGCGAAGGTTTGACTTCATTTCACTATCGACGACGGTGGGTTTATCATTGCCGTGTGTAATCAACAATTGCTTCGCCCAATATATGTCTTCGTCTTTGTCTTGTTCTTCAGGGCTGACTATGGTGTTTAGTATGGATTTGTGTTGTTGTTCCTCATTGTGATTTACGATAAAGTTGATTACTTTCCGATAGTTGTCGTTGTCTTCTTCATCAGGTTCCAGTATTGGCCATCTCGAAAGGGCGTCAGCATTGGTGTGTTGTCGTCCGCTACGGTATATGATTTGGAAGGAGTAGTTGCTAATTCGGATCAACCAGCGTGCTAACCGAGAGTTGGGATTTTTGCACGTGAGGAGCCACGAGAGAGGTTGATGATCTACTCGTACGTCAAACTCTCTTCCGTACAAATCTTCGTGGAAATTCTCCATTCCTCTGACCATGGCAAGGAGTTCCTTTTCTGTAGTTGAATAGTTGCGTTCGGCTTTATTTAAAGGCTTGCTAAAATAAGCGACTGGTCGAAGTACTCCATCTACTTCTTGTTGTAAAACAGCTCCAATTCCTGTATTCGAGGCGTCACAATCCAATACGAATTTCTTCGTGTGATCGGGTAAAACCAGAACCGAGGCACTAGTCAACTCAGTCCGCAATCGATTAAAGGATGTTTCACACTCGTCATTCCATTTTAGTTGTTTGGCATTCATGGCTTCTTCTTTAGTTGTTAATTTGTACAGCGGTGCGGCTATTGATGAAAAACTTTCGAAAAATTTTCGATAGTACCCAGACAAACCGAGAAAGCTTTGTAGTTGTATTAGTGTTTTGGGGCGTTTATACCGGTACAGGGCTTCGCATTTAGAAGGGTCCGGCTTGATGACACCATCAGAGATCACATGGCCCAAAAAGGTTACTTCTTGCTTGGCAATCTCGCATTTTTTTAGTTTAACGGACAACTGGTGTTTACGGAGTTCTTCAATGACAAGTTCTATATGTTTTAGGTGTTCTGCTAGATCATAGGAGTGGATTAGGATATCGTCGAGGTAAACTACTACAAAACCAGCGTCGATTAGTGGTTTAAGGACTTTGTTCATTGATCGTTGGAACGTGGCAGGGGCATTTGTTAAGCCCATTGGCATGACATTAAACTCGAACAATCCCCATTCACAGGTAAAGGCTGTGTATTGTCGACTCGCTTCATTCATCATGATTTGGAAATACCCAGTGTACAGATCGATTTTTGTGTACCACCTGGACTTGGCTAGAAGTGCGTACAAGTCTTGGCTGTTCGGGAGCGGGTGCGCATCTTTGATGGTCCTGTTGTTTAAAAGTCGGTAGTCAATTGTAACTCGCATTGATCCATCTGGCTTGGAAACTAACATCAGCGGTGATGCCCAAGGTGAATCACTGTGTCTAATTAAATTGGCTTCCAGCATCTCGTCCAACATCTGCTTAAATTCATCACGTTTGCTATGAGGAATACGTCTCATCTTTTGTCTAATGGGTTGTAATGTTGGGTCAATGAGTTTGATGCAATGTTCAAAGCATGATGATGGTTTTAGCTCTCTTAGCGAACTTGCAGAGATACTTTTAATAGTTTCGTTTATTTTGTTTAAGTAGTGGTTTGTATCAATATTTTTCAACATGTGGACATACTTGTTGCCTTGCTTAAGAACGTTTGAAAAGTGTTTGGGGACAACTGGAGTTTTTATGTTCATCTGTTTGACTGTGTCTCTTAATTGGTCCATATGTATTCGAAAGAATGGAAATTCGGTGAGAAGATCCATCCCCAATAAGCAGTCAACAACCAAGTCTTTGACAACTACGAGGAACGTAAAGATTGCGAATCCTCCAATGTTGAATTTTGAATATGTATGACCTAGGACATTGAGACCTATGCCCCCTGCGCTAGCGACGACATTGGGTGTTGACTTGAGTGGGGCAGGGTTTGACATCGCTTTATAAACATCGTCACTGATAAGTGTTATTTCTGCTCCAGTATCTATTGTATACGTGACTGGTAGGTCGTTGATAACATAATCACCTTCTATACTCATAACTGGACCTATGATGTTTTTTTCGTCGTCGTCACTTTGTTCATCGTACTGGGAACACGTTGAGTTATTGTCAGTCTCTTGTTCTTGTTTTGGTTCGTCGTAAACAATTGGGAGGTCACTGTTGCATTGGTCATATCTAGCTACAACCTTTTTCATAAAATGTCTACGCTTTTTTGGTGCTTTTTTAAGTGTTTTCTTTTTGTTTGAATTGTAGTGGTGGTTGAAGCAGGCTCTTACTTCTGTTCTTAAATCTTCGCGTCGTCTTAGGTGTGGATTTTGTCTGAAACAGTCCTTATTCAGGTGTTTATGATTAGTACACATAGTACACCAATCGGTAAACTGGACGTGGTTGGGATTGCGTGGTTCGAAATTGTTTTGAGTTGGGTTGTGTGATCGATCTACTGTAGGCTGGGCGGAGCTGTTATTGCGTTGCTCATAGTTGTTCTGCGTTGGGTTGTGTGGTCGCTCTACTGTAGACTGGGCGTAGCTGTTATTGCGTTGCTCATAGTTGTTTTGAGTTGGGTTGTGTGGTCGATCTACGGTAGGCTGGACATAGCGTTGTTCGTTTGGATTGCACCTTTTAAACGCTTCCTCTAACTCATACGCTTTCTTTAACGCGTCATCAATTGTTTTGCACATTGGTGGCTTGCACAATTCCTGCTTTATCTTAATGTCAAGTATACCTCTGATGAATCTGTCAACCAGAATTGGTTCTAGGGTCGTATAGTTGTGTTCAGGATGCGCAACTTGGGCTAGATTTTCTAATTCACTCATGTAGTTGTAAATGTTTTCGTGTGGTTGTTGTCTTCTTGCTGCAAATTCGACCAATGGGTCTTTGTATTCATTGTCCTTACCGTATAATTTACGAAGGGTTTCTTTTACTTCTTCGTATGAGGCATTGGGATTCCGATTTAGAACACGTTGTTCTAGTTTTGCGAGACATTTGTCTTCGATGAGTGTCAATAGTGCAGTTGTTTTATCTTGCAACCTGATGGCATATCTTTCGAAATGTTTGATCCACTGGTTAAAATTCTTCTCCTCGGTGAATCTTGTTGGCGTGTACGATGGAATGTTAATCGGTAATTGGTGTTGGGTTCTTGCTCCATTCGACAGGTGACTTGATGAATTGAAAATTGTTGACCAAAAGTTCATAATGCTGCGTCTCGACCATTTTTGAAGAACCCAAACCATAATTGTCACCACCATTATAATGCCGATAACCGCAGTTACACCTAGCATCTGAGTGTACAGTATTACTTGACCTATCAGCTTCTCTATCAGCATCGTTATCAACTTTGTAACTGTTACATCTTCTAGTGGTTCTTTGTTTGAGTCTCGCTCACTTGTGGGTTTTTGTAGTTCCTCTTGAATCGGATCTGTGTTGTCTAATGGTTCATTTTGATTCATCTCGTTATCTTGTCGTAAGAAACAACTAAGCATGTAAAACATTGCATTACTTAACACGTGTTTGATAAATGTTTTCATGATTAACTTTATATTGGATTAACTGTGTGTATGTATATACTTAAGATTTTTGTTGCACGCGTTAGTTTATCACGTGTTGTGTGTTGTAAAAAAAAAAAATATTTTTACTGTATGTGTATATGTTAATACCAATATTGCACGTGTTGATTATTGATGTTTGATTTTAATCATCAAATAAATTTCTATCGGGCGCCAAATGTTGAAGCCGAAGCTTCTGGAATAAAATAAATTAAACAAAAACTAATTTAAATTAAAACGGTTTATTGGAATCTGAATTGTTAGTAGTTAGTGATTTAGTTTTATATGTAAAGTTGTAACTGCAGTGGAAAGAGTGTGAAAGAAGGGTTAACATTAACAGAGAAAAGGAATAGAGAAAATGTAAAGTAGTGTCAAATTGTAGGTCTCAACAGTAATACAAAACAAAGCACAAAATACTACTGTAGAATTAATTCCAATCGGAAAAACGGTTTACGTAAAATGTGAAGGCCTACTTACTAAACTCGAAGCAAGATTTAAAGGACCTTACAAAGTCGTAGGGCACACTTCAAAAGGTAACTACAAACTTGAGAATTCACTAGGCGAAAAGCTTACGGAAAGTTTTCCAAGACACAAACTTAAAGTTGTTGAAGATAATATTACACTACCAGAGGAAAGTGCCGAAGTGGAAAAAATTTTAAATCACAAGATTATTGACAACAATTACCACTTGTTAGTAAAATGGAAAGACGTGCCACTAAAAGAAGCAACTTGGGTACCTGAATCATATTTTAATTGCACGAAGTTGGTTAATAAATACAAAGAAAGTATCAAAGACCGGATGCAACTAAGAAAACGTCAACCCAAAAAAATAAATTTTATGTCTATAGTCAACTTGTTAATAATTTCAACACTGTTCTTCCCAATAATCGCTGGAGCCGCAACAAAAGCAACTGTAAAAACGACTAAAAGTCAACCAACCACAACAAAAAACGTTTCTCCACTTCCTTTCAATATCTTAACCGACAACTTTTTAGCTTGTACTGGGGATACTGATAAAAATCTGATAAATTTAAACGATTTGTGAAAATACGAACCAAGTACTACTAAACGCGTTGTTGAAAATTATTTAATAAACCAAAAAGTACAATTAAAAAATCGTGAAGAAAGTAAAATAACACTACATGTTCTTGGTAAAATGTCTCATGATGTTTATGGCAACGGAATTCATTGTATAATGAAAAAACATATCCTAACGACTTCTACAAATTTTTTTGGGCAAAATATGAATCGCTTAGAACAGAAAATGTAAAACTTACGAGGGAGGAATGTTTCACGATGAATTTTACGATAAAGTGTGGTGACAAAGAAATGGTTTGCGATGGAGATTACTGCACATATTCAAGTAACCCCAACCCATTATTTAATTGGTGGTCAGAAACGACAACCACTACGTACTCATGTACAATTTCACCAAAATTAATTGCAGCTAAAAATTTAACAGATAATTTGTTCAATACTAAATGCAAGGCTCAAGACAAAGTATGTAACTTACACGACTCAATTATAGTTTGGGATGATACAACACATCACTCATGTTCTCTTTACGAGATAAGTACAGAAAACTTCATAATCCATTTAAACGCTAGAAATCCAGATGTTCTAGTCGCGTTACCAAATATGGCTTTTCAAGCCATCAAGGAAGAAAAAATCTGTGGTTTGAATACTATGTTTACAGCAGAAGGTGTCTATCTCAGTTTAAATAAAAACCAGGATGTCGCTAAACACCCCAAAAATGGTGCCGACATGAATGAAATAAAAGAATTACTATTAGCCGATATAGACTTTGTCAGTCATACTGAAGCCGTAGAAGTTAATTTCCTAATGCATCAAGAATGTTTAAACCTAAAATCAACGTTAAAATTATTAACGATGCGAGATAAAGAATATATGATATTTAATATGCCAAATGGTAAAAATATAACTGTTTTCTCGTATATGAAAACGCTTTACGGTGCAACTTCCAAGAAAATAAAAAATAAGAAGTGTCACTACGTAACGTGGTATCAAATCAAAATTCTGACATATGTTACCGTGACCAACCAATATTTTACGATGTAAACGGAACAAATAAAACAGGATATCTAACTAACGATGGAATCATAAAACCAAACTCTGAAGTATTATTCTGCGAATACCTTACAAGTTCAATTCAATTACCTAATAAAGAATTAACTTTCCATCGAAGAAACGAAAAACGTTTTATTTAAAAGAATTCTGACTTAAGATTTATGGATAAAAATCGTTAAATAATAAACTACACGAAGAAAATTTTACTCACAGCAAAATATTAACAGATGAAATAGATTTTATTTCTACGTTTCAAGAAGGAATGAACCATGAAATGAGTGCTGGTTCGTGGTATAATCATGTAAGTGATACAACAGAAATTAGAAGTAAAATAATTGATACTAAAACTGAATTCGAAAATTTAATAAATTTTCTCCAAAATAAAATAATCTACGGACTAACTATAATCAGAGGAATATTTATTTCTATTCTATTTTTATTCATAGTAAGAAAATAATTAGTTTTTGTACAAATAGTCGATGTTGCGTTTTCAGTTGTTGCAAAAAGTCAAAATTATCTAGAATGATAGCCACTGAAACAATAAACGAAATTATCAATATAGAAGATATTGAGAATCGGTTGCCTATCATAAAAAATAATAGACGGGTTAAGTTTGCAAAAATAATCTATTAAATGCGAATTCAGCAAGTACAAGTTCATTGACTAAAAAATTTCTAAACAGAAACAACAATTAATCTTCAATTAGTTATAATACTTTTTTATTAATATATATATATATTGTTTTTTTTTTATTTTAAAATTTTTTTTATTAACCTGTAATCAATTAATCAAATACAACATAAGTAAAACTCGATAATGGTTGTGCTTTTCTTTAACGGCATTGTATCTTTTGTATCTAATAACTTTGGCTCTTTTTCTTAATTTTACAAAACGAAGTCATCTTCAGTTCTTAATTTTAAAGTCATCTTCAGGAAATTTATTCAATACTTTTGGATCCTTGAGTTTTTCGACAGCTTGTTTTGAAAAATAATCATAGTGAGATGCAAATTCAGCTAAACAAATATTATTAATTGAATTTGGTCTATTGACATAATGATGCAATAAACCAAGACAAAAAACATCTCTTGAATCTGGTTTCAACATATTCAGGTATCTATCTGGTGTATTTTTTCGTCTTTTATACAGAAATTACATACAATTTTGAAAAAGACATAGAAAAGGATTATAAAATGAAATATATTTTTTTAAAAAAATAATTGGGGGTTAGATTTGCTAAATAAAATATTGCAATTTTATTTTCCTTGATAAGTCTTGATATAAATAATTTTTATCCTTCTGAAGGATTTAGGAAATAAAAAAAAAGGTACTAACTATATTCCAAAATTATTAAAAAATTAGATAATTCTTTGAAATACAGCTGGTAATTACTGAAAAAAATTTGGAAGAATAACGATAATAGAAAGTTGGGAAATTGACTTGGAATATTAAGAGATGTGATTCCGAAAATTTTGTTCTTAACTCTTTCAGTGATATGCTTGAACATTGTTCCAAAGCTTAGTTTAGATGAAACATGTCCTAAACAAAATTTTCGGACATGGTTCAACTAACTCCAGCAATGGAATCATACTTTTTAAGAATGAAAAAAGCTTGATTTTTTAAAGCTTTTTTCATTCTTTAAAATTTTTAAAAATATGCTGGACCATGGTTCCAAAGCTTAGTTTAGATGATACATGTCCTAAACAAAATTTTGGGACATGGTTCAACTAACTCCAGCAATGGAATCATACTTTTTAAGAATGAAAAAAGTTTGATTTTTTAAAGCTTTTTTCATTCTTAAAAATTTTTAAACATATGCTGGACCATAGTTCCAAAGCTTAGTTTAGATGATACATGTCCTAAACAAAATTTTGGGACATGGTTCAACTAACTCCAGCAATGGAATCATACTTTTTAAGAATGAAAAAAGTTTGATTTTTTAAAGCTTTTTTCATTCTTAAAAATTTTTAAACATATGCTGGACCATAGTTCCAAAGCTTAGTTTAGATGATACATGTCCTAAACAAAATTTTGGGACATGGTTCAACTAACTCCAGCAATGGAATCATACTTTTTAAGAATGAAAAAAGTTTGATTTTTTAAAGCTTTTTTCATTCTTAAAAATTTTTAAACATATGCTGGACCATAGTTCCAAAGCTTAGTTTAGATGATACATGTCCTAAACAAAATTTTGGGACATGGTTCAACTAACTCCAGCAATGGAATCATACTTTTTAAGAATGAAAAAAGTTTGATTTTTTAAAGCTTTTTTCATTCTTTAAAATTTTTAAAAATATGCTGGACCATAGTTCCAAAGCTTAGTTTAGATGATACATGTCCTAAACAAAATTTTGGGACATGGTTCAACTAACTCCAGCAATGGAATCATACTTTTTAAGAATGAAAAAAGCTTGATTTTTTAAAGCTTTTTTCATTCTTTAAAATTTTTAAAAATATGCTGGACCATGGTTCCAAAGCTTAGTTTAGATGATACATGTCCTAAACAAAATTTTGGGACATGGTTCAACTAACTCCAGCAATGGAATCATACTTTTTAAGAATGAAAAAAGCTTGATTTTTTAAAGCTTTTTTCATTCTTTAAAATTTTTAAAAATATGCTGGACCATGGTTCCAAAGCTTAGTTTAGATGATACATGTCCTAAACAAAATTTTGGGACATGGTTCAACTAACTCCAGCAATGGAATCATACTTTTTAAGAATGAAAAAAGTTTGATTTTTTAAAGCTTTTTTCATTCTTAAAAATTTTTAAACATATGCTGGACCATAGTTCCAAAGCTTAGTTTAGATGATACATGTCCTAAACAATATTTTGGGACATGGTTCAACTAACTCCAGCAATGGAATCATACTTTTTAAGAATGAAAAAAGCTTGATTTTTTAAAGCTTTTTTCATTCTTTAAAATTTTTAAACATATGCTGGACCATAGTTCCAAAGCTTAGTTTAGATGATACATGTCCTAAACAAAATTTTGGGACATGGTTCAACTAACTCCAGCAATGGAATCATACTTTTTAAGAATGAAAAAAGTTTGATTTTTTAAAGCTTTTTTCATTCTTAAAAATTTTTAAACATATGCTGGACCATAGTTCCAAAGCTTAGTTTAGATGATACATGTCCTAAACAAAATTTTGGGACATGGTTCAACTAACTCCAGCAATGGAATCATACTTTTTAAGAATGAAAAAAGTTTGATTTTTTAAAGCTTTTTTCATTCTTTAAAATTTTTAAAAATATGCTGGACCATAGTTCCAAAGCTTAGTTTAGATGATACATGTCCTAAACAAAATTTTGGGACATGGTTCAACTAACTCCAGCAATGGAATCATACTTTTTAAGAATGAAAAAAGTTTGATTTTTTAAAGCTTTTTTCATTCTTTAAAATTTTTAAAAATATGCTGGACCATAGTTCCAAAGCTTAGTTTAGATGATACATGTCCTAAACAAAATTTTGGGACATGGTTCAACTAACTCCAGCAATGGAATCATACTTTTTAAGAATGAAAAAAAGCTTGATTTTTTAAATCTTTTTACATTCTTTAAAATTTTTAAAAATATGCTGGACCATGGTTCCAAAGCTTAGTTTAGATGATACATGTCCTAAACAAAATTTTGGGACATGGTTCAACTAACTCCAGCAATGGAATCATACTTTTTAAGAATGAAAAAAGCTTGATTTTTTAAAGCTTTTTTCATTCTTTAAAATTTTTAAAAATATGCTGGACCATGGTTCCAAAGCTTAGTTTAGATGATACATGTCCTAAACAAAATTTTGGGACATGGTTCAACTAACTCCAGCAATGGAATCATACTTTTTAAGAATGAAAAAAGTTTGATTTTTTAAAGCTTTTTTCATTCTTTAAAATTTTTAAAAATATGCTGGACCATAGTTCCAAAGCTTAGTTTAGATGATACATGTCCTAAACAAAATTTTGGGACATGGTTCAACTAACTCCAGCAATGGAATCATACTTTTTAAGAATGAAAAAAGCTTGATTTTTTAAAGCTTTTTTCATTCTTTAAAATTTTTAAAAATATGCTGGACCATGGTTCCAAAGCTTAGTTTAGATGATACATGTCCTAAACAAAATTTTGGGACATGGTTCAACTAACTCCAGCAATGGAATCATACTTTTTAAGAATGAAAAAAGCTTGATTTTTTAAAGCTTTTTTCATTCTTTAAAATTTTTAAAAATATGCTGGACCATGGTTCCAAAGCTTAGTTTAGATGATACATGTCCTAAACAAAATTTTGGGACATGGTTCAACTAACTCCAGCAATGGAATCATACTTTTTAAGAATGAAAAAAGCTTGATTTTTTAAAGCTTTTTTCATTCTTTAAAATTTTTAAACATATGCTGGACCATGGTTCCAAAGCTTAGTTTAGATGATACATGTCCTAAACAAAATTTTGGGACATGGTTCAACTAACTCCAGCAATGGAATCATACTTTTTAAGAATGAAAAAAGTTTGATTTTTTAAAGCTTTTTTCATTCTTAAAAATTTTTAAACATATGCTGGACCATAGTTCCAAAGCTTAGTTTAGATGATACATGTCCTAAACAAAATTTTGGGACATGGTTCAACTAACTCCAGCAATGGAATCATACTTTTTAAGAATGAAAAAAGCTTGATTTTTTAAAGCTTTTTTCATTCTTTAAAATTTTTAAAAATATGCTGGACCATGGTTCCAAAGCTTAGTTTAGATGATACATGTCCTAAACAAAATTTTGGGACATGGTTCAACTAACTCCAGCAATGGAATCATACTTTTTAAGAATGAAAAAAGCTTGATTTTTTAAAGCTTTTTTCATTCTTTAAAATTTTTAAAAATATGCTGGACCATGGTTCCAAAGCTTAGTTTAGATGATACATGTCCTAAACAAAATTTTGGGACATGGTTCAACTAACTCCAGCAATGGAATCATA
This sequence comes from Brachionus rubens, assembly GCA_022207745.1. NCBI lineage: Eukaryota > Metazoa > Rotifera > Eurotatoria > Ploima > Brachionidae > Brachionus > Brachionus rubens. Next base: position 130,194 of record JAJVHD010000093.1, on the reverse strand, counting down.
CTTTTTAAGAATGAAAAAAGTTTGATTTTTTAAAGCTTTTTTCATTCTTTAAAATTTTTAAAAATATGCTGGACCATGGTTCCAAAGCTTAGTTTAGATGATACATGTCCTAAACAAAATTTTGGGACATGGTTCAACTAACTCCAGCAATGGAATCATACTTTTTAAGAATGAAAAAAGCTTGATTTTTTAAAGCTTTTTTCATTCTTTAAAATTTTTAAAAATATGCTGGACCATGGTTCCAAAGCTTAGTTTAGATGATACATGTCCTAAACAAAATTTTGGGACATGGTTCAACTAACTCCAGCAATGGAATCATACTTTTTAAGAATGAAAAAAGTTTGATTTTTTAAAGCTTTTTTCATTCTTAAAAATTTTTAAACATATGCTGGACCATAGTTCCAAAGCTTAGTTTAGATGATACATGTCCTAAACAAAATTTTGGGACATGGTTCAACTAACTCCAGCAATGGAATCATACTTTTTAAGAATGAAAAAAGTTTGATTTTTTAAAGCTTTTTTCATTCTTTAAAATTTTTAAAAATATGCTGGACCATAGTTCCAAAGCTTAGTTTAGATGATACATGTCCTAAACAAAATTTTGGGACATGGTTCAACTAACTCCAGCAATGGAATCATACTTTTTAAGAATGAAAAAAGCTTGATTTTTTAAAGCTTTTTTCATTCTTTAAAATTTTTAAAAATATGCTGGACCATGGTTCCAAAGCTTAGTTTAGATGATACATGTCCTAAACAAAATTTTGGGACATGGTTCAACTAACTCCAGCAATGGAATCATACTTTTTAAGAATGAAAAAAGCTTGATTTTTTAAAGCTTTTTTCATTCTTTAAAATTTTTAAAAATATGCTGGACCATGGTTCCAAAGCTTAGTTTAGATGATACATGTCCTAAACAAAATTTTGGGACATGGTTCAACTAACTCCAGCAATGGAATCATACTTTTTAAGAATGAAAAAAGTTTGATTTTTTAAAGCTTTTTTCATTCTTTAAAATTTTTAAAAATATGCTGGACCATGGTTCCAAAGCTTAGTTTAGATGATACATGTCCTAAACAAAATTTTGGGACATGGTTCAACTAACTCCAGCAATGGAATCATACTTTTTAAGAATGAAAAAAGCTTGATTTTTTAAAGCTTTTTTCATTCTTTAAAATTTTTAAAAATATGCTGGACCATGGTTCCAAAGCTTAGTTTAGATGATACATGTCCTAAACAAAATTTTGGGACATGGTTCAACTAACTCCAGCAATGGAATCATACTTTTTAAGAATGAAAAAAGTTTGATTTTTTAAAGCTTTTTTCATTCTTAAAAATTTTTAAACATATGCTGGACCATAGTTCCAAAGCTTAGTTTAGATGATACATGTCCTAAACAAAATTTTGGGACATGGTTCAACTAACTCCAGCAATGGAATCATACTTTTTAAGAATGAAAAAAGTTTGATTTTTTAAAGCTTTTTTCATTCTTTAAAATTTTTAAAAATATGCTGGACCATAGTTCCAAAGCTTAGTTTAGATGATACATGTCCTAAACAAAATTTTGGGACATGGTTCAACTAACTCCAGCAATGGAATCATACTTTTTAAGAATGAAAAAAGCTTGATTTTTTAAAGCTTTTTTCATTCTTTAAAATTTTTAAAAATATGCTGGACCATGGTTCCAAAGCTTAGTTTAGATGATAGATGTCCTAAACAAAATTTTGGGACATGGTTCAACTAACTCCAGCAATGGAATCATACTTTTTAAGAATGAAAAAAGCTTGATTTTTTAAAGCTTTTTTCATTCTTTAAAATTTTTAAAAATATGCTGGACCATGGTTCCAAAGCTTAGTTTAGATGATACATGTCCTAAACAAAATTTTGGGACATGGTTCAACTAACTCCAGCAATGGAATCATACTTTTTAAGAATGAAAAAAGTTTGATTTTTTAAAGCTTTTTTCATTCTTAAAAATTTTTAAACATATGCTGGACCATAGTTCCAAAGCTTAGTTTAGATGATACATGTCCTAAACAAAATTTTGGGACATGGTTCAACTAACTCCAGCAATGGAATCATACTTTTTAAGAATGAAAAAAGTTTGATTTTTTAAAGCTTTTTTCATTCTTAAAAATATTCAGAGATATGCTTGAACATTGTTCCAAAGTTGAATTTAGTTGAAACATGTCCTAAACAAAATTTTGGGACATGGTTCAACTAACTCCAGCAATGGAATCATACTTTTTAAGAATGAAAAAAGCTTGATTTTTTAAAGCTTTTTTCATTCTTTAAAATTTTTAAAAATATGCTGGACCATGGTTCCAAAGCTTAGTTTAGATGATACATGTCCTAAACAAAATTTTGGGACATGGTTCAACTAACTCCAGCAATGGAATCATACTTTTTAAGAATGAAAAAAGCTTGATTTTTTAAAGCTTTTTTCATTCTTAAATATTTTTAAACATATGCTGGACCATAGTTCCAAAGCTTAGTTTAGATGATACATGTCCTAAACAAAATTTTGGGACATGGTTCAACTAACTCCAGCAATGGAATCATACTTTTTAAGAATGAAAAAAGCTTGATTTTTTAAAGCTTTTTTCATTCTTAAAAATTTTTAAACATATGCTGGACCATAGTTCCAAAGCTTAGTTTAGATGATACATGTCCTAAACAAAATTTTGGGACATGGTTCAACTAACTCCAGCAATGGAATCATACTTTTTAAGAATGAAAAAAGCTTGATTTTTTAAAGCTTTTTTCATTCTTAAAAATTTTTAAACATATGCTGGACCATAGTTCCAAAGCTTAATTTAGATGATACATGTCCTAAACAAAATTTTGGGACATGGTTCAACTAACTCCAGCAATGGAATCATACTTTTTAAGAATGAAAAAAGCTTGATTTTTTAAAGCTTTTTTCATTCTTAAAAATTTTTAAACATATGCTGGACCATAGTTCCAAAGCTTAGTTTAGATGATACATGTCCTAAACAAAATTTTGGGACATGGTTCAACTAACTCCAGCAATGGAATCATACTTTTTAAGAATGAAAAAAGCTTGATTTTTTAAAGCTTTTTTCATTCTTAAAAATATTCAGAGATATGCTTGAACATTGTTCCAAAGTTGAATTTAGTTGAAACATGTCCTAAACAAAATTTTGGGACATGGTTCAACTAACTCCAGCAATGGAATCATACTTTTTAAGAATGAAAAAAGCTTGATTTTTTAAAGCTTTTTTCATTCTTTAAAATTTTTAAAAATATGCTGGACCATGGTTCCAAAGCTTAGTTTAGATGATACATGTCCTAAACAAAATTTTGGGACATGGTTCAACTAACTCCAGCAATGGAATCATACTTTTTAAGAATGAAAAAAGCTTGATTTTTTAAAGCTTTTTTCATTCTTAAATATTTTTAAACATATGCTGGACCATAGTTCCAAAGCTTAGTTTAGATGATACATGTCCTAAACAAAATTTTGGGACATGGTTCAACTAACTCCAGCAATGGAATCATACTTTTTAAGAATGAAAAAAGCTTGATTTTTTAAAGCTTTTTTCATTCTTAAAAATTTTTAAACATATGCTGGACCATAGTTCCAAAGCTTAGTTTAGATGATACATGTCCTAAACAAAATTTTGGGACATGGTTCAACTAACTCCAGCAATGGAATCATACTTTTTAAGAATGAAAAAAGCTTGATTTTTTAAAGCTTTTTTCATTCTTAAAAATTTTTAAACATATGCTGGACCATAGTTCCAAAGCTTAATTTAGATGATACATGTCCTAAACAAAATTTTGGGACATGGTTCAACTAACTCCAGCAATGGAATCATACTTTTTAAGAATGAAAAAAGCTTGATTTTTTAAAGCTTTTTTCATTCTTAAAAATTTTTAAACATATGCTGGACCATAGTTCCAAAGCTTAGTTTAGATGATACATGTCCTAAACAAAATTTTGGGACATGGTTCAACTAACTCCAGCAATGGAATCATACTTTTTAAGAATGAAAAAAGCTTGATTTTTTAAAGCTTTTTTCATTCTTAAAAATTTTTAAACATATGCTGGACCATAGTTCCAAAGCTTAGTTTAGATGATACATGTCCTAAACAAAATTTTGGGACATGGTTCAACTAACTCCAGCAATGGAATCATACTTTTTAAGAATGAAAAAAGCTTGATTTTTTAAAGCTTTTTTCATTCTTAAAAATTTTTAAACATATGCTGGACCATAGTTCCAAAGCTTAATTTAGATGATACATGTCCTAAACAAAATTTTGGGACATGGTTCAACTAACTCCAGCAATGGAATCATACTTTTTAAGAATGAAAAAAGCTTGATTTTTTAAAGCTTTTTTCATTCTTAAAAATTTTTAAACATATGCTGGACCATAGTTCCAAAGCTTAGTTTAGATGATACATGTCCTAAACAAAATTTTGGGACATGGTTCAACTAACTCCAGCAATGGAATCATACTTTTTAAGAATGAAAAAAGCTTTAAAAAATCAAACTTTTTTCATTCTTAAAAAGTATGATTCCATTGCTGAAGTTAGTTGAACCATGTCCCAAAATTTTGTTTAGGACATGTATCATCTAAACTAAGCTTTGGAACTATGGTCCAGCATATCTCTGAAAATTTTTAAGAATGAAAAAAGCTTTAAAAAATCAAACTTTTTTCATTCTTAAAAAGTATGATTCCATTGCTGAAGTTAGTTGAACCATGTCCCAAAATTTTGTTTAGGACATGTATCATCTAAACTAAGCTTTGGAACTATGGTCCAGCATATCTCTGAAAATTTTTAAGAATGAAAAAAGCTTTAAAAAATCAAACTTTTTTCATTCTTAAAAAGTATGATTCCATTGCTGGAGTTAGTTGAACCATGTCCCAAAATTTTGTTTAGGACATGTATCATCTAAACTAAGCTTTAAAACCATGGTCCAACATATGTCTAAAAATTTTTAAGAATGAAAAAAGCTTTAAAAAATCAAACTTTTTTCATTCTTAAAAAGTATGATTCCATTGCTGGAGTTAGTTGAACCATGTCCCAAAATTTTGTTTAGGACATGTTTCAACTAAATTCAACTTTGGAACAATGTTCAAGCATATCTCTGAAAATTTTTAAGAATGAAAAAAGCTTTAAAAAATCAAACTTTTTTCATTCTTAAAAAGTATGATTCCATTGCTGGAGTTAGTTGAACCATGTCCCAAAATTTTGTTTAGGACATGTTTCAACTAAATTCAACTTTGGAACAATTTTCAAGCATATCTCTGAAAATTTTTAAGAATGAAAAAAGCTTTAAAAAATCAAACTTTTTTCATTCTTAAAAAGTATGATTCCATTGCTGGAGTTAGTTGAACCATGTCCCAAAATTTTGTTTAGGACATGTATCATCTAAACTAAGCTTTGGAACTATGGTCCAGCATATCTCTGAAAATTTTTTAGAATGAAAAAAGCTTTAAAAAATCAAACTTTTTTCATTCTTAAAAAGTATGATTCCATTGCTGGAGTTAGTTGAACCATGTCCCAAAATTTTGTTTAGGACATGTATCATCTAAACTAAGCTTTGGAACCATGGTCCAACATATGTCTAAAAATTTTTAAGAATGAAAAAAGCTTTAAAAAATCAAACTTTTTTCATTCTTAAAAAGTATGATTCCATTGCTGGAGTTAGTTGAACCATGTCCCAAAATTTTGTTTAGGACATGTATCATCTAAACTAAGCTTTAAAACCATGGTCCAACATATGTCTAAAAATTTTTAAGAATGAAAAAAGCTTTAAAAAATCAAACTTTTTTCATTCTTAAAAAGTATGATTCCATTGCTGGAGTTAGTTGAACCATGTCCCGAAATTTTGTTTAGGACATGTTTCAACTAAATTCAACTTTGGAACAATGTTCAAGCATATCTCTGAAAATTTTTAAGAATGAAAAAAGCTTTAAAAAATCAAACTTTTTTCATTCTTAAAAAGAATGATTCCATTGCTGGAGTTAGTTGAACCATGTCCCAAAATTTTGTTTAGGACATGTATCATCTAAACTAAGCTTTTGAATTCTGGTCCAGCATATCTCTGAAAATTTTTTAGAATGAAAAAAGCTTTAAAAAATCAAACTTTTTTCATTCTTAAAAAGTATGATTCCATTGCTGGAGTTAGTTGAACCATGTCCCAAAATTTTGTTTAGGACATGTTTCAACTAAATTCAACTTTGGAACAATTTTCAAGCATATCTCTGAAAATTTTTAAGAATGAAAAAAGCTTTAAAAAATCAAACTTTTTTCATTCTTAAAAAGTATGATTTCATTGCTGGAGTTAGTTGAACCATGTCCCAAAATTTTGTTTAGGACATGTATCATCTAAACTAAGCTTTGGAACCATGGTCCAACATATGTCTAAAAATTTTTAAGAATGAAAAAAGCTTTAAAAAATCAAGCTTTTTTCATTCTTAAAAAGTATGATTCCATTGCTGGAGTTAGTTGAACCATGTCCCAAAATTTTGTTTAGGACATGTTTCAACTAAATTCAACTTTGGAACAATGTTCAAGCATATCTCTGAAAATTTTTAAGAATGAAAAAAGCTTTAAAAAATCAAACTTTTTTCATTCTTAAAAAGTATGATTCCATTGCTGGAGTTAGTTGAACCATGTCCCAAAATTTTGTTATCTGTAAAATTTTTAAAATCAAGCTTTTTTCATTCTTAAAAAGTATGATTCCATTGCTGGAGTTAGTTGAACCATGTCCCAAAATTTTGTTTAGGACATGTTTCAACTAAATTCAACTTTGGAACAATGTTCAAGCATATCTCTGAATATTTTTAAGAATGAAAAAAGCTTTAAAAAATCAAACTTTTTTCATTCTTAAAAAGTATGATTCCATTGCTGGAGTTAGTTGAACCATGTCCCAAAATTTTGTTTAGGACATGTTTCAACTAAATTCAACTTTGGAACAATTTTCAAGCATATCTCTGAAAATTTTTAAGAATGAAAAAAGCTTTAAAAAATCAAACTTTTTTCATTCTTAAAAAGTATGATTCCATTGCTGGAGTTAGTTGAACCATGTCCCAAAATTTTGTTTAGGACATGTATCATCTAAACTAAGCTTTGGAACTATGGTCCAGCATATCTCTGAAAATTTTTTAGAATGAAAAAAGCTTTAAAAAATCAAACTTTTTTCATTCTTAAAAAGTATGATTCCATTGCTGGAGTTAGTTGAACCATGTCCCAAAATTTTGTTTAGGACATGTATCATCTAAACTAAGCTTTGGAACCATGGTCCAACATATGTCTAAAAATTTTTAAGAATGAAAAAAGCTTTAAAAAATCAAACTTTTTTCATTCTTAAAAAGTATGATTCCATTGCTGGAGTTAGTTGAACCATGTCCCAAAATTTTGTTTAGGACATGTATCATCTAAACTAAGCTTTAAAACCATGGTCCAACATATGTCTAAAAATTTTTAAGAATGAAAAAAGCTTTAAAAAATCAAACTTTTTTCATTCTTAAAAAGTATGATTCCATTGCTGGAGTTAGTTGAACCATGTCCCAAAATTTTGTTTAGGACATGTTTCAACTAAATTCAACTTTGGAACAATGTTCAAGCATATCTCTGAAAATTTTTAAGAATGAAAAAAGCTTTAAAAAATCAAACTTTTTTCATTCTTAAAAAGAATGATTCCATTGCTGGAGTTAGTTGAACCATGTCCCAAAATTTTGTTTAGGACATGTATCATCTAAACTAAGCTTTTGAATTCTGGTCCAGCATATCTCTGAAAATTTTTTAGAATGAAAAAAGCTTTAAAAAATCAAACTTTTTTCATTCTTAAAAAGTATGATTCCATTGCTGGAGTTAGTTGAACCATGTCCCAAAATTTTGTTTAGGACATGTTTCAACTAAATTCAACTTTGGAACAATTTTCAAGCATATCTCTGAAAATTTTTAAGAATGAAAAAAGCTTTAAAAAATCAAACTTTTTTCATTCTTAAAAAGTATGATTCCATTGCTGGAGTTAGTTGAACCATGTCCCAAAATTTTGTTTAGGACATGTTTCAACTAAATTCAACTTTGGAACAATGTTCAAGCATATCTCTGAAAATTTTTAAGAATGAAAAAAGCTTTAAAAAATCAAACTTTTTTCATTCTTAAAAAGTATGATTCCATTGCTGGAGTTAGTTGAACCATGTCCCAAAATTTTGTTTAGGACATGTATCATCTAAACTAAGCTTTGGAACCATGGTCCAACATATTTTTAAAAATTTTAAAGAATGAAAAAAGCTTTAAAAAATCAAGCTTTTTTCATTCTTAAAAAGTATGATTCCATTGCTGGAGTTAGTTGAACCATGTCCCAAAATTTTGTTTAGGACATGTTTCAACTAAATTCAACTTTGGAACAATGTTCAAGCATATCTCTGAATATTTTTAAGAATGAAAAAAGCTTTAAAAAATCAAACTTTTTTCATTCTTAAAAAGTATGATTCCATTGCTGGAGTTAGTTGAACCATGTCCCAAAATTTTGTTTAGGACATGTATCATCTAAACTAAGCTTTGGAACTATGGTCCAGCATATGTTTAAAAATTTTTAAGAATGAAAAAAGCTTTAAAAAATCAAACTTTTTTCATTCTTAAAAAGTATGATTCCATTGCTGGAGTTAGTTGAACCATGTCCCAAAATTTTGTTTAGGACATGTTTCAACTAAATTCAACTTTGGAACTATGGTCCAGCATATGTTTAAAAATTTTTAAGAATGAAAAAAGCTTTAAAAAATCAAACTTTTTTCATTCTTAAAAAGTATGATTCCATTGCTGGAGTTAGTTGAACCATGTCCCAAAATTTTGTTTAGGACATGTATCATCTAAACTAAGCTTTGGAACTATGGTCCAGCATATGTCTAAAAATTTTTAAGAATGAAAAAGCTTTAAAAAATCAAACTTTTTTCATTCTTAAAAAGTATGATTCCATTGCTGGAGTTAGTTGAACCATGTCCCAAAATTTTGTTTAGGACATGTATCATCTAAACTAAGCTTTGGAACCATGGTCCAACATATGTCTAAAAATTTTTAAGAATGAAAAAAGCTTTAAAAAATCAAGCTTTTTTCATTCTTAAAAAGTATGATTCCATTGCTGGAGTTAGTTGAACCATGTCCCAAAATTTTGTTTAGGACATGTATCATCTGAACTAAGCTTTGGAACTATGGTCCAGCATATCTCTGAAAATTTTAAAGAATGAAAAAGCTTTAAAAAATCAAACTTTTTTCATTCTTAAAAAGTATGATTCCATTGCTGGAGTTAGTTGAACCATGTCCCAAAATTTTGTTTAGTACATGTATCATCTAAACTAAGCTTTGGAACCATGGTCCAACATATGTCTAAAAATTTTTAAGAATGAAAAAAGCTTTAAAAAATCAAACTTTTTTCATTCTTAAAAAGTATGATTCCATTGCTGGAGTTAGTTGAACCATGTCCCAAAATTTTGTTTAGGACATGTATCATCTAAACTAAGCTTTGGAACCATGGTCCAACATATGTCTAAAAATTTTTAAGAATGAAAAAAGCTTTAAAAAATCAAACTTTTTTCATTCTTAAAAAGTATGATTCCATTGCTGGAGTTAGTTGAACCATGTCCCAAAATTTTGTTTAGGACATGTATCATCTAAACTAAGCTTTGGAACCATGGTCCAACATATGTCTAAAAATTTTTAAGAATGAAAAAAGCTTTAAAAAATCAAACTTTTTTCATTCTTAAAAAGTATGATTCCATTGCTGAAGTTAGTTGAACCATGTCCCAAAATTTTGTTTAGGACATGTATCATCTAAACTAAGCTTTGGAACTATGGTCCAGCATATCTCTGAAAATTTTTAAGAATGAAAAAAGCTTTAAAAAATCAAACTTTTTTCATTCTTAAAAAGTATGATTCCATTGCTGGAGTTAGTTGAACCATGTCCCAAAATTTTGTTTAGGACATGTTTCAACTAAATTCAACTTTGGAACAATGTTCAAGCATATCTCTGAAAATTTTTAAGAATGAAAAAAGCTTTAAAAAATCAAACTTTTTTCATTCTTAAAAAGTATGATTCCATTGCTGGAGTTAGTTGAACCATGTCCCAAAATTTTGTTTAGGACATGTATCATCTAAACTAAGCTTTGGAACTATGGTCCAGCATATCTCTGAAAATTTTTAAGAATGAAAAAAGCTTTAAAAAATCAAACTTTTTTCATTCTTAAAAAGTATGATTCCATTGCTGGAGTTAGTTGAACCATGTCCCAAAATTTTGTTTAGGACATGTATCATCTAAACTAAGCTTTGGAACTATGGTCCAGCATATCTCTGAAAATTTTTAAGAATGAAAAAAGCTTTAAAAAATCAAACTTTTTTCATTCTTAAAAAGTATGATTCCATTGCTGGAGTTAGTTGAACCATGTCCCAAAATTTTGTTTAGGACATGTATCATCTAAACTAAGCTTTGGAACCATGGTCCAACATATGTCTAAAAATTTTTAAGAATGAAAAAAGCTTTAAAAAATCAAACTTTTTTCATTCTTAAAAAGTATGATTCCATTGCTGGAGTTAGTTGAACCATGTCCCAAAATTTTGTTTAGGACATGTATCATCTAAACTAAGCTTTGGAACTATGGTCCAGAATATCTCTGAAAATTTTTAAGAATGAAAAAAGCTTTAAAAAATCAAACTTTTTTCATTCTTAAAAAGTATGATTCCATTGCTGGAGTTAGTTGAACCATGTCCCAAAATTTTGTTTAGGACATGTTTCAACTAAATTCAACTTTGGAACAATGTTCAAGCATATCTCTGAAAATTTTTAAGAATGAAAAAAGCTTTAAAAAATCAAACTTTTTTCATTCTTAAAAAGTATGATTCCATTGCTGGAGTTAGTTGAACCATGTCCCAAAATTTTGTTTAGGACATGTATCATCTAAACTAAGCTTTGGAACTATGGTCCAGCATATCTCTGAAAATTTTTAAGAATGAAAAAAGCTTTAAAAAATCAAACTTTTTTCATTCTTAAAAAGTATGATTCCATTGCTGGAGTTAGTTGAACCATGTCCCAAAATTTTGTTTAGGACATGTATCATCTAAACTAAGCTTTGGAACTCTGGTCCAGCATATCTCTGAAAATTTTTTAGAATGAAAAAAGCTTTAAAAAATCAAACTTTTTTCATTCTTAAAAAGTATGATTCCATTGCTGGAGTTAGTTGAACCATGTCCCAAAATTTTGTTTAGGACATGTTTCAACTAAATTCAACTTTGGAACAATGTTCAAGCATATCTCTGAAAATTTTTAAGAATGAAAAAAGCTTTAAAAAATCAAACTTTTTTCATTCTTAAAAAGTATGATTCCATTGCTGGAGTTAGTTGAACCATGTCCCAAAATTTTGTTTAGGACATGTTTCAACTAAATTCCACTTTGGAACAATGTTCAAGCATATCTCTGAAAATTTTTAAGAATGAAAAAAGCTTTAAAAAATCAAACTTTTTTCATTCTTAAAAAGTATGATTCCATTGCTGGAGTTAGTTGAACCATGTCCCAAAATTTTGTTTAGGACATGTATCATCTAAACTAAGCTTTGGAACCATGGTCCAACATATGTCTAAAAATTTTTAAGAATGAAAAAAGCTTTAAAAAATCAAACTTTTTTCATTCTTAAAAAGTATGATTCCATTGCTGAAGTTAGTTGAACCATGTCCCAAAATTTTGTTTAGGACATGTATCATCTAAACTAAGCTTTGGAACTATGGTCCAGCATATCTCTGAAAATTTTTAAGAATGAAAAAAGCTTTAAAAAATCAAACTTTTTTCATTCTTAAAAAGTATGATTCCATTGCTGGAGTTAGTTGAACCATGTCCCAAAATTTTGTTTAGGACATGTATCATCTAAACTAAGCTTTGGAACCATGGTCCAACATATCTCTGAAAATTTTTTAGAATGAAAAAAGCTTTAAAAAATCAAACTTTTTTCATTCTTAAAAAGTATGATTCCATTGCTGGAGTTAGTTGAACCATGTCCCAAAATTTTGTTTAGGACATGTTTCAACTAAATTCCACTTTGGAACAATGTTCAAGCATATCTCTGAAAATTTTTAAGAATGAAAAAAGCTTTAAAAAATCAAACTTTTTTCATTCTTAAAAAGTATGATTCCATTGCTGGAGTTAGTTGAACCATGTCCCAAAATTTTGTTTAGGACATGTTTCAACTAAATTCCACTTTGGAACAATGTTCAAGCATATCTCTGAAAATTTTTAAGAATGAAAAAAGCTTTAAAAAATCAAACTTTTTTCATTCTTAAAAAGTATGATTCCATTGCTGGAGTTAGTTGAACCATGTCCCAAAATTTTGTTTAGGACATGTATCATCTAAACTAAGCTTTGGAACCATGGTCCAACATATGTCTAAAAATTTTTAAGAATGAAAAAAGCTTTAAAAAATCAAACTTTTTTCATTCTTAAAAAGTATGATTCCATTGCTGAAGTTAGTTGAACCATGTCCCAAAATTTTGTTTAGGACATGTATCATCTAAACTAAGCTTTGGAACTATGGTCCAGCATATCTCTGAAAATTTTTAAGAATGAAAAAAGCTTTAAAAAATCAAACTTTTTTCATTCTTAAAAAGTATGATTCCATTGCTGGAGTTAGTTGAACCATGTCCCAAAATTTTGTTTAGGACATGTATCATCTAAACTAAGCTTTGGAACCATGGTCCAACATATGTCTAAAAATTTTTAAGAATGAAAAAAGCTTTAAAAAATCAAACTTTTTTCATTCTTAAAAAGTATGATTCCATTGCTGGAGTTAGTTGAACCATGTCCCAAAATTTTGTTTAGGACATGTATCATCTAAACTAAGCTTTGGAACTATGGTCCAGCATATCTCTGAAAATTTTTAAGAATGAAAAAAGCTTTAAAAAATCAAACTTTTTTCATTCTTAAAAAGTATGATTCCATTGCTGGAGTTAGTTGAACCATGTCCCAAAATTTTGTTTAGTACATGTATCATCTAAACTAAGCTTTGGAACCATGGTCCAACATATGTCTAAAAATTTTTAAGAATGAAAAAAGCTTTAAAAAATCAAACTTTTTTCATTCTTAAAAAGTATGATTCCATTGCTGGAGTTAGTTGAACCATGTCCCAAAATTTTGTTTAGGACATGTTTCAACTAAATTCCACTTTGGAACAATGTTCAAGCATATCTCTGAAAATTTTTAAGAATGAAAAAAGCTTTAAAAAATCAAACTTTTTTCATTCTTAAAAAGTATGATTCCATTGCTGGAGTTAGTTGAACCATGTCCCAAAATTTTGTTTAGGACATGTTTCAACTAAATTCCACTTTGGAACAATGTTCAAGCATATCTCTGAAAATTTTTAAGAATGAAAAAAGCTTTAAAAAATCAAACTTTTTTCATTCTTAAAAAGTATGATTCCATTGCTGGAGTTAGTTGAACCATGTCCCAAAATTTTGTTTAGGACATGTATCATCTAAACTAAGCTTTGGAACCATGGTCCAACATATGTCTAAAAATTTTTAAGAATGAAAAAAGCTTTAAAAAATCAAACTTTTTTCATTCTTAAAAAGTATGATTCCATTGCTGGAGTTAGTTGAACCATGTCCCAAAATTTTGTTTAGGACATGTATCATCTAAACTTAGCTTTGGAACTATGGTCCAGCATATCTCTGAAAATTTTTAAGAATGAAAAAAGCTTTAAAAAATCAAACTTTTTTCATTCTTAAAAAGTATGATTCCATTGCTGGAGTTAGTTGAACCATGTCCCAAAATTTTGTTTAGGACATGTATCATCTAAACTAAGCTTTGGAACCATGGTCCAACATATGTCTAAAAATTTTTAAGAATGAAAAAAGCTTTAAAAAATCAAACTTTTTTCATTCTTAAAAAGTATGATTCCATTGCTGGAGTTAGTTGAACCATGTCCCAAAATTTTGTTTAGGACATGTATCATCTAAACTAAGCTTTGGAACCATGGTCCAGCATATGTCTAAAAATTTTTAAGAATGAAAAAAGCTTTAAAAAATCAAACTTTTTTCATTCTTAAAAAGTATGATTCCATTGCTGGAGTTAGTTGAACCATGTCCCAAAATTTTGTTTAGGACATGTTTCAACTAAATTCAACTTTGGAACAATGTTCAAGCATATCTCTGAAAATTTTTAAGAATGAAAAAAGCTTTAAAAAATCAAACTTTTTTCATTCTTAAAAAGTATGATTCCATTGCTGGAGTTAGTTGAACCATGTCCCAAAATTTTGTTTAGGACATGTTTCAACTAAATTCAACTTTGGAACAATGTTCAAGCATATCTCTGAAAATTTTTAAGAATGAAAAAAGCTTTAAAAAATCAAACTTTTTTCATTCTTAAAAAGTATGATTCCATTGCTGGAGTTAGTTGAACCATGTCCCAAAATTTTGTTTAGGACATGTTTCAACTAAATTCAACTTTGGAACAATGGTCCAGCACATGTCTAAAAATTTTTAAGAATGAAAAAAGCTTTAAAAAATCAAACTTTTTTCATTCTTAAAAAGTATGATTCCATTGCTGGAGTTAGTTGAACCATGTCCCAAAATTTTGTTTAGGACATGTTTCAACTAAATTCAACTTTGGAACAATGGTCCAGCACATGTCTAAAAATTTTTAAGAATGAAAAAAGCTTTAAAAAATCAAACTTTTTTCATTCTTAAAAAGTATGATTCCATTGCTGGAGTTAGTTGAACCATGTCCCAAAATTTTGTTTAGTACATGTATCATCTAAACTAAGCTTTGGAACCATGGTCCAACATATGTCTAAAAATTTTTAAGAATGAAAAAAGCTTTAAAAAATCAAACTTTTTTCATTCTTAAAAAGTATGATTCCATTGCTGGAGTTAGTTGAACCATGTCCCAAAATTTTGTTTAGGACATGTTTCAACTAAATTCAACTTTGGAACAATGTTCAAGCATATCTCTGAAAATTTTTAAGAATGAAAAAAGCTTTAAAAAATCAAACTTTTTTCATTCTTAAAAAGTATGATTCCATTGCTGGAGTTAGTTGAACCATGTCCAAAAATTTTGTTTAGGACATGTTTCAACTAAATTCAACTTTGGAACAATGGTCCAGCACATGTCTAAAAATTTTTAAGAATGAAAAAAGCTTTAAAAAATCAAACTTTTTTCATTCTTAAAAAGTATGATTCCATTGCTGGAGTTAGTTGAACCATGTCCCAAAATTTTGTTTAGCACATGTTTCAACTAAATTCAACTTTGGAACAATGGTCCAGCACATGTCTAAAAATTTTTAAGAATGAAAAAAGCTTTAAAAAATCAAACTTTTTTCATTCTTAAAAAGTATGATTCCATTGCTGGAGTTAGTTGAACCATGTCCCAAAATTTTGTTTAGGACATGTTTCAACTAAATTCAACTTTGGAACAATGTTCAAGCATATCTCTGAAAATTTTTAAGAATGAAAAAAGCTTTAAAAAATCAAACTTTTTTCATTCTTAAAAAGTATGATTCCATTGCTGGAGTTAGTTGAACCATGTCCCAAAATTTTGTTTAGGACATGTTTCAACTAAATTCAACTTTGGAACAATGTTCAAGCATATCTCTGAAAATTTTTTAGAATGAAAAAAGCTTTAAAAAATCAAACTTTTTTCATTCTTAAAAAGTATGATTCCATTGCTGGAGTTAATTGAACCATGTCCCAAAATTTTGTTTAGCACATGTTTCAACTAAATTCAACTTTGGAACAATGTTCAAGCATATCTCTGAAAATTTTTAAGAATGAAAAAAGCTTTAAAAAATCAAACTTTTTTCATTCTTAAAAAGTATGATTCCATTGCTGGAGTTAGTTGAACCATGTCCCAAAATTTTGTTTAGGACATGTTTCAACTAAATTCAACTTTGGAACAATGTTCAAGCATATCTCTGAAAATTTTTAAGAATGAAAAAAGCTTTAAAAAATCAAACTTTTTTCATTCTTAAAAAGTATGATTCCATTGCTGGAGTTAGTTGAACCATGTCCCAAAATTTTGTTTAGGACATGTTTCAACTAAATTCAACTTTGGAACAATGGTCCAGCACATGTCTAAAAATTTTTAAGAATGAAAAAAGCTTTAAAAAATCAAACTTTTTTCATTCTTAAAAAGTATGATTCCATTGCTGGAGTTAGTTGAACCATGTCCCAAAATTTTGTTTAGGACATGTTTCAACTAAATTCAACTTTGGAACAATGTTCAAGCATATCTCTGAAAATTTTTAAGAATGAAAAAAGCTTTAAAAAATCAAACTTTTTTCATTCTTAAAAAGTATGATTCCATTGCTGGAGTTAGTTGAACCATGTCCCAAAATTTTGTTTAGGACATGTTTCAACTAAATTCAACTTTGGAACAATGTTCAAGCATATCTCTGAAAATTTTTAAGAATGAAAAAAGCTTTAAAAAATCAAACTTTTTTCATTCTTAAAAAGTATGATTCCATTGCTGGAGTTAGTTGAACCATGTCCCAAAATTTTGTTTAGGACATGTTTCAACTAAATTCAACTTTGGAACAATGGTCCAGCACATGTCTAAAAATTTTTAAGAATGAAAAAAGCTTTAAAAAATCAAACTTTTTTCATTCTTAAAAAGTATGATTCCATTGCTGGAGTTAGTTGAACCATGTCCCAAAATTTTGTTTAGGACATGTTTCAACTAAATTCAACTTTGGAACAATGTTCAAGCATATCTCTGAAAATTTTTAAGAATGAAAAAAGCTTTAAAAAATCAAACTTTTTTCATTCTTAAAAAGTATGATTCCATTGCTGGAGTTAGTTGAACCATGTCCCAAAATTTTGTTTAGTACATGTATCATCTAAACTAAGCTTTGGAACCATGGTCCAACATATGTCTAAAAATTTTTAAGAATGAAAAAAGCTTTAAAAAATCAAACTTTTTTCATTCTTAAAAAGTATGATTCCATTGCTGGAGTTAGTTGAACCATGTCCCAAAATTTTGTTTAGGACATGTTTCAACTAAATTCAACTTTGGAACAATGTTCAAGCATATCTCTGAAAATTTTTAAGAATGAAAAAAGCTTTAAAAAATCAAACTTTTTTCATTCTTAAAAAGTATGATTCCATTGCTGGAGTTAGTTGAACCATGTCCCAAAATTTTGTTTAGGACATGTTTCAACTAAATTCAACTTTGGAACAATGGTCCAGCACATGTCTAAAAATTTTTAAGAATGAAAAAAGCTTTAAAAAATCAAACTTTTTTCATTCTTAAAAAGTATGATTCCATTGCTGGAGTTAGTTGAACCATGTCCCAAAATTTTGTTTAGCACATGTTTCAACTAAATTCAACTTTGGAACAATGGTCCAGCACATGTCTAAAAATTTTTAAGAATGAAAAAAGCTTTAAAAAATCAAACTTTTTTCATTCTTAAAAAGTATGATTCCATTGCTGGAGTTAGTTGAACCATGTCCCAAAATTTTGTTTAGGACATGTTTCAACTAAATTCAACTTTGGAACAATGTTCAAGCATATCTCTGAAAATTTTTAAGAATGAAAAAAGCTTTAAAAAATCAAACTTTTTTCATTCTTAAAAAGTATGATTCCATTGCTGGAGTTAGTTGAACCATGTCCCAAAATTTTGTTTAGGACATGTTTCAACTAAATTCAACTTTGGAACAATGTTCAAGCATATCTCTGAAAATTTTTTAGAATGAAAAAAGCTTTAAAAAATCAAACTTTTTTCATTCTTAAAAAGTATGATTCCATTGCTGGAGTTAATTGAACCATGTCCCAAAATTTTGTTTAGCACATGTTTCAACTAAATTCAACTTTGGAACAATGTTCAAGCATATCTCTGAAAATTTTTAAGAATGAAAAAAGCTTTAAAAAATCAAACTTTTTTCATTCTTAAAAAGTATGATTCCATTGCTGGAGTTAGTTGAACCATGTCCCAAAATTTTGTTTAGGACATGTTTCAACTAAATTCAACTTTGGAACAATGTTCAAGCATATCTCTGAAAATTTTTAAGAATGAAAAAAGCTTTAAAAAATCAAACTTTTTTCATTCTTAAAAAATATGATTCCATTGCTGGGAGTTAGTTGAACCATGTCCCAAAATTTTGTTTAGGACATGTTTTCAACTAAATTCAACTTTGGAACCAATGGTCCCAGCACATGTCTAAAAATTTTTAAGAATGAAAAAAGCTTTAAAAAATCAAACTTTTTTCATTCTTTAAAAAGTATGATTCCATTGCTGGAGTTAGTTGAACCATGTCCCAAAATTTTGTTTAGGACATTGTTTCAAAATAAATTTCAACTTTGGAACAATGTTCAAGCATATCTCTGAAAATTTTTAAGAATGAAAAAAGCTTTAAAAAATCAAACTTTTTTCATTCTTAAAAAGTATGATTCCATTGCTGGAGTTAGTTGAACCATCTCCCAAAATTTGTTTAGGACATGTTTCAACTAAATTCAACTTTGGAACAATGTTCAAGCATATCTCTGAAAATTTTTAAGAATGAAAAAAGCTTTAAAAAATCAAACTTTTTTCATTCTTAAAAAGTATGATTCCATTGCTGGAGTTAGTTGAACCATGTCCCAAAATTTTGTTTAGGACATGTTTCAACTAAATTCAACTTTGGAACAATGGTCCAGCACATGTCTAAAAATTTTTAAGAATGAAAAAAGCTTTAAAAAATCAAACTTTTTTCATTCTTAAAAAGTATGATTCCATTGCTGGAGTTAGTTGAACCATGTCCCAAAATTTTGTTTAGGACATGTTTCAACTAAATTCAACTTTGGAACAATGTTCAAGCATATCTCTGAAAATTTTTAAGAATGAAAAAAGCTTTAAAAAATCAAACTTTTTTCATTCTTAAAAAGTATGATTCCATTGCTGGAGTTAGTTGAACCATGTCCCAAAATTTTGTTTAGGACATGTTTCAACTAAATTCAACTTTGGAACAATGTTCAAGCATATCTCTGAAAATTTTTAAGAATGAAAAAAGCTTTAAAAAATCAAACTTTTTTCATTCTTAAAAAGTATGATTCCATTGCTGGAGTTAGTTGAACCATGTCCCAAAATTTTGTTTAGGACATGTTTCAACTAAATTCAACTTTGGAACAATGGTCCAGCACATGTCTAAAAATTTTTAAGAATGAAAAAAGCTTTAAAAAATCAAACTTTTTTCATTCTTAAAAAGTATGATTCCATTGCTGGAGTTAGTTGAACCATGTCCCAAAATTTTGTTTAGGACATGTTTCAAATAAATTCAACTTTGGAACAATGTTCAAGCATATCTCTGAAAATTTTTAAGAATGAAAAAAGCTTTAAAAAATCAAACTTTTTTCATTCTTAAAAAGTATGATTCCATTGCTGGAGTTAGTTGAACCATGTCCCAAAATTTTGTTTAGGACATGTTTCAACTAAATTCAACTTTGGAACAATGTTCAAGCATATCTCTGAAAATTTTTAAGAATGAAAAAAGCTTTAAAAAATCAAACTTTTTTCATTCTTAAAAAGTATGATTCCATTGCTGGAGTTAGTTGAACCATGTCCCAAAATTTTGTTTAGGACATGTTTCAACTAAATTCAACTTTGGAACAATGTTCAAGCATATCTCTGAAAATTTTTTAGAATGAAAAAAGCTTTAAAAAATCAAACTTTTTTCATTCTTAAAAAGTATGATTCCATTGCTGGAGTTAGTTGAACCATGTCCCAAAATTTTGTTTAGGACATGTTTCAACTAAATTCAACTTTGGAACTATGGTCCAGCATATCTCTGAAAATTTTTAAGAATGAAAAAAGCTTTAAAAAATCAAACTTTTTTCATTCTTAAAAAGTATGATTCCATTGCTGGAGTTAGTTGAACCATGTCCCAAAATTTTGTTTAGGACATGTTTCAACTAAATTCAACTTTGGAACAATGTTCAAGCATATCTCTGAAAATTTTTAAGAATGAAAAAAGCTTTAAAAAATCAAACTTTTTTCATTCTTAAAAAGTATGATTCCATTGCTGGAGTTAGTTGAACCATGTCCCAAAATTTTGTTTAGGACATGTTTCAACTAAATTCAACTTTGGAACAATGGTCCAGCACATGTCTAAAAATTTTTAAGAATGAAAAAAGCTTTAAAAAATCAAACTTTTTTCATTCTTAAAAAGTATGATTCCATTGCTGGAGTTAGTTGAACCATGTCCCAAAATTTTGTTTAGGACATGTTTCAACTAAATTCAACTTTGGAACAATGTTCAAGCATATATCTGAAAATTTTTAAGAATGAAAAAAGCTTTAAAAAATCAAACTTTTTTCATTCTTAAAAAGTATGATTCCATTGCTGGAGTTAGTTGAACCATGTCCCAAAATTTTGTTTAGGACATGTTTCAACTAAATTCAACTTTGGAACAATGTTCAAGCATATCTCTGAAAATTTTTTAGAATGAAAAAAGCTTTAAAAAATCAAACTTTTTTCATTCTTAAAAAGTATGATTCCATTGCTGGAGTTAGTTGAACCATGTCCCAAAATTTTGTTTAGGACATGTTTCAACTAAATTCAACTTTGGAACAATGTTCAAGCATATCTCTGAAAATTTTTAAGAATGAAAAAAGCTTTAAAAAATCAAACTTTTTTCATTCTTAAAAAGTATGATTCCATTGCTGGAGTTAGTTGAACCATGTCCCAAAATTTTGTTTAGGACATGTTTCAACTAAATTCAACTTTGGAACTATGGTCCAGCATATCTCTGAAAATTTTTAAGAATGAAAAAAGCTTTAAAAAATCAAACTTTTTTCATTCTTAAAAAGTATGATTCCATTGCTGGAGTTAGTTGAACCATGTCCCAAAATTTTGTTTAGGACATGTTTCAACTAAATTCAACTTTGGAACTATGGTCCAGCATATCTCTGAAAATTTTTAAGAATGAAAAAAGCTTTAAAAAATCAAACTTTTTTCA
The DNA here is from genome assembly GCA_022207745.1 of Brachionus rubens. NCBI lineage: Eukaryota > Metazoa > Rotifera > Eurotatoria > Ploima > Brachionidae > Brachionus > Brachionus rubens. The sequence continues at coordinate 109,253 of JAJVHD010000093.1, read as the reverse complement.
TTCTTAAAAAGTATGATTCCATTGCTGGAGTTAGTTGAACCATGTCCCAAAATTTTGTTTAGGACATGTTTCAACTAAATTCAACTTTGGAACAATGGTCCAGCACATGTCTAAAAATTTTTAAGAATGAAAAAAGCTTTAAAAAATCAAACTTTTTTCATTCTTAAAAAGTATGATTCCATTGCTGGAGTTAGTTGAACCATGTCCCAAAATTTTGTTTAGGACATGTTTCAACTAAATTCAACTTTGGAACAATGTTCAAGCATATCTCTGAAAATTTTTAAGAATGAAAAAAGCTTTAAAAAATCAAACTTTTTTCATTCTTAAAAAGTATGATTCCATTGCTGGAGTTAGTTGAACCATGTCCCAAAATTTTGTTTAGGACATGTTTCAACTAAATTCAACTTTGGAACAATGTTCAAGCATATCTCTGAAAATTTTTAAGAATGAAAAAAGCTTTAAAAAATCAAACTTTTTTCATTCTTAAAAAGTATGATTCCATTGCTGGAGTTAGTTGAACCATGTCCCAAAATTTTGTTTAGGACATGTTTCAACTAAATTCAGCTTTGGAACAATGTTCAAGCATATCACTGAAAGAGTTAAGAACAAAATTTTCGGAATCACATCTCTTAATATTCCAAGTCAATTTCCCAACTTTCTATTATCGTTATTCTTCCAAATTTTTTTTCAGTAATTACCAGCTGTATTTCAAAGAATTATCTAATTTTTTAATAATTTTGGATTACAGTTAGTACCTTTTTTTTTATTTCCTAAATCCTTCAGAAGGATAAAAATTATTTATATCAAGACTTATCAAGGAAAATAAAATTGCAATATTTTATTTAGCAAATCTAACCCCCAAATATTTTTTTTAAAAAATATATTTCATTTTATAATCCTTTTCTATGTCTTTTTCAAAATTGTATGTAATTTCTGTATAAAAGACGAAAAAATACACCATCTTCTTTTAGGATTACACTTCTATCCTTTGAGGGATACGTATTTATGTAAATTGTGTCTCTTGATAGACGGGACACTGGCATACTCAACAAAGTAAAAACACATTCTTGCTCCGAAATCTCTGAACAATTGTTGAATTTAATTGCTATTGTAACTAAAGGTTGCCTAACTGATTGATTTCTTTTGCCACATTTGTTTTCATCATGTACGACGTAACATATGCTGCTGCTCCATATGGATCGGTAATAAATTGAATATCCATATTTGCTCGATGTCTTACGTACAATTGTTTATTGTATGGATTCATGAAAATCTCTCTTACGAAGCGTTTCAAAAAAACACATGTTCGAGTAATCGAAGTTTACCATGCTTGCTTGTATTCTTCATATGTTATTTTTAGTTTACCAAACAATTCTGACAGAAATGTTTAAATTGATTTGTCTTTCCACATTTGATACAATTCTTCTAAAAGTTCTCTTGTTCTAAAGAAATTACTTCGATGTTTCTTGTAATCATCATGATCTGATCCAATCGGTTCCAATAAAATTGTCTCTTCTAATATTTGCCAAGGAAAATTGTAACGTAATTGCTCGATTTTTATGACATGTCACAAATACCGAATACCCTAGTTTTATGACATGTCACTGTTTATCGAACACTTGTTGGAAAAAATGCAATATTCGCGATTTATGAACCCTTAACCCTAACCCAAGATTCTTATTAAAATAGAAGACAACAATTGTTGTATATCATCGAAAATCCTATTCGACATGAATTACTCGATTCTATCTTGCAACAATAAACAAATTAATTTGGACAAAATATTCAACATATATGAGCTCATATTGGCTAGTGATCAATGTTCTGGTGCTAGTTTCCATTGTTTGTTATCCGATTATTTGATAAAATTCAATCGTTTAAAACATTTTCTAATTAAAATGTCAGACAAAATATTCGTAGAGAAACACAAGGTACCTCTCTCATCTAAAAAAAAAGTGATCACACTAATTGATTTTGTTTTAATGGTCCAATCAAAGCTGGCATTGTGAAGTTTAGTACAAAAGAACAGAACAATTTTGAAAAATTGAAATAATTTTTTGTCTGTTGGTCTTATGATGGATCTGTGCATGTAACAAAGTGTAACAAACTTTGTTACACCACTGAGCAAACTCTGCAAAAACTCTGCAGTCTAATTGCGCATTTAGTTTCAATACTTTTTAATAGTGTGCATTTTGCAGAGACTTTGCATAAATTTAGCAGAGGTTGCCCAATGGTGTAACAAAGTTTGTTACACTTTGTTACATGCACAGATCCATCATAAGACCAACAGACAAAAAATTATTTCAATTTTTCAAAATTGTTCTGTTCTTTTGTACTAAACTTCACAATGCCTCAAAGCTTGAACATAAGCCAGGCTTTAGGAAATATTTTAAATCTTATTTGTACCAACTTCAAGATTAACTTTTACTTTTACTTTTTTATTATGCTATTTAAAATTTCTGTTAATTTATTTATTTGAAAAAATCTAATCAATTATAATTGTATTTAATTAATTGCTGTGTGGATAGAAAATAAAAACAAAAACAATAATCATCAATAAATTTCTTTTTATAAAAAAAAATTCAAATTTCAAATTTTCAATCATTAAGCGGCCTTACCAGTGACGTGTAAAGGAAAAATTCTTCATTTAAGGTCACTGGAAGGCCTTGCTGTTTAAAGTTGGGTTGGTTCTAGATTAACTAAATATCTCGAATTTGAACAAAACAATAATTTCCAAAGTGATTTAACCACATGATTTCAATTAATCATACATATCAAAATGTCACTCTTGTGCAAGGTGCTTTAAAGGCCTAATATTGGTTTTAAGACATTAACCAATAGTTAAATATCTCTTAGGGACAAGTTCTATTTGATTATTTGATTATCTTAATTAGCCAAGCGCTAATTATTTATTCTCTCATTGAAAAAGTCGCATTTTTGACTTTAAATTATTGACTAAAATGGTCTACCCACCGAGTAGTTTCTGGTGGCTGGGTGTGAATGGATTGATTTTTTGTTAATAAATCGTGACGTGTATATACTCTCTCTCTCTCATGAAACATGCTTAAAAAGCGATATCGAAAATTTTATTTTGAACAATGAACCTAGTGATGTTAACAGTAATCGAGAAACAGTCGAATCGTATGAAAAAAGTAATATTATAACAAACTATCATCATTATTTGATTTAAATTTACCAAGGTAAATTGGCATCAAATCCAAAAATCCAAAATAAAAACACCTCTTATTACATAGTTTATTACATAAGATGAAAAAATAGAATTCATTGAGTTTTTAAAGAGAAATGATAAAGGGGTCAAAAATTTCAATTATTACCCAGGGGTGCCCAAATTTAGCCATTCTTGACTGAGTTGTGTTTAGTATATCGTTAGTATCTATGCCAAATATTTACTTATATATAGTTTTCGATACAGATTCTGAAAGAGAAAAAAATTTTACAAAAGCTAAATTGTTAAATTCTTTTTTTTTTCAATAAAATAACAAAAAAATTTCAATTTTTTTAGTTTTTTAGGATCTCGTCCGCAGAAAGTCCCAAAGCATATGTTTTTTTTTTCGATTGACTCTTGGAGCGAAAAATTCTCAACAAAATGTTAGGACTAGATTTTTTATTTACTAACCTGAAGAATAGAAACAATGTGCCTAAAAAGGTGCTAAAAATCAAAAACCATAGAGATGAAGGAATTTGCATTTTCTGACCTAAAATTCGTGATTTTCGTATAGAATTACTATGGAAAACATAATTTTTTTGTTAAAGAATATATTATTTCTGAAATTCGGTTTTTGGAGTCTTAAGGTTCGGTCGGAGCAAAACGTCCACACTATCTAAATGAGTTATTTTTGACTTTACGACGTTAATCTACGACCCCGAAAACTCCAAAAAATTAATTTTTTTATGCGGGTAAAAAATCGAAAATTTTGACCCTACCCTCCAGCTTTTTGCAGCCAAACGTCGAGGTGCTTTGTTTAAACATTTTAGTAGACATTATTGGAAAAATCTATAATTGATGTAAAGATATTTTCTGAAAGCTCAAAAGCTACCATTGACGCTGGGACCACTGTCGATCAGGAAAAATAATTCCATAAACTAATACACGGGTGAAAACGGTAAAAATAAGGGAATTTTTCAGTTAAACCGCATCTCCTCCTAGGGGAGCAACAAAACCCTCATTTTTTTTTGTTTCTGCTTATACAAGAAGCGATTCTCTACAAATCTTAGGAATTCGTTTTTGCGTTAAAAAAAGTAAAAGTTTATCGAGTTTTATCGACGAATTTTATGAAAAATCAATAAATTACGCTGAAAGTTTAGAGCAATCTCTCTCTCTCTCTAAAAAGAGACTTAGATTTAAACTTTTAAAAAGGTTTGACAAGACTGTTTGGTATTTCGGTAACGTTGTGTATGGGTTTTAAAAAAAAAAAATTCGATAAAATGGATTTACAAGTTTCTTTGCAATTTGACGTCGTTTATCATCATAATCAACTAGTAGTCCAAGACCAAATATTTACTTATATATAGTTTTCGATACAGATTCTGATAGAGAAAAAAATTTTAACAAAAGCTAAATTGTTAAATTCTTTTTTTTTTTAATAAAATAACAAAAAAATGTCAATTTTTTTAGTTTTCTGGGATCTCGTCCGCGGAAAGTCCTAAAGCATATTTTTTTTTTTCGATTGACTCTTGGAGCGAAAAATTCTCAACAAAATGTTGGGACTAGATTTTTTATTTACTGTCGATCAGGAAAAAAAATTCCATAAACTAATACACGGGTGAAAACGGTAAAAATAAGGGAATTTTTCAGTTAAACCGCATCTCCTCCTAGGAGAGCAACAAAACCCAAATTTTTTTTTGTATCTGCTTATACAAGAAGCGATTCTCTACAAATCTTAGGAATTCGTTTTTTTATTTAATTTTTCATTTTTGTATACTATTGGACTTTAATGATTTAAAACCTGTTTTAAAAGTCTCTTAGACTTTTTATTCGCTTTTTGAAAAAATGACCCGATTTCACACAATTAAGAGCACCCAAAACCAAGATTCTGTAATTATGATTATAGCTTCATTATATACATGTTTTCTGGGGTAGTTTTGCACGAGGATTTCAAATTTTTAGTCAAAAAGTTGTAAATCCTTTTTATTTTTGTTTTTCATTTTTATGACTTTTTTCGTCCAATAGTATACAAAAATGAAAAATTAAATAAAAAAACGAATTCCTAAGATTTGTAGAGAATCGCTTCTTGTATAAGCAGATACAAAAAAAAATTTGGGTTTTGTTGCTCTCCTAGGAGGAGATGCGGTTTAACTGAAAAATTCCCTTATTTTTACCGTTTTCACCCGTGTAAATCCGTGTAAAAGAAACTTGTAAATCCATTTTATCGAATTTTTTTTTTTTAAAACCCATACACAACGTTACCGAAATACCAAACAGTCTTGTCAAACTTGTTTAAAAGTTTAAATCTAAGTCTCTTTTTAGAGAGAGAGAGAGATTGCTCTAAACTTTCAGCGTAATTTATTGATTTTTCAAAAAATTCGTCGATAAAACTCGATAAACTTTTACTTTTTTTAACGCATTTATTTTGAGCTTGTTCGATAGCCTTTATTTTAATTTACAATTGTGATTAGTGATTTTAGGACGAAATTTAAACAAAGAAAAAACAACAAATTTTTACCATTCTATAGACTCTGGAGATATGTCGATAATGATCTACCAAATTAACAACTCTAAAATTCATTTTTATTATCGCTTTTTTTTTTTCTTTTCAAAAATTGTAGAGTTTACGATAGAGAGAGAGAGAGAGAACAAGTGAAAGAGAGAAAGAGAGATAGAGAGAAAGAGAGATAGAGAAAATCTAAACCAATTTGTACTTGCTTCTATTAAAACTTAAAAAAAAAGTAAGACATAAAGTGGTACTTATTATTCTCAATTTTAAAGTGAGAGTAATGTTCATTATGCTACTACTACTACTACTACTACTACTACTACTACTTCTACTATGTTCTATGTATCTACTATAAAATAATTCGTTTATCGATTCTTAAACTTTCTTTCCCAATCCTGACATTATCTTTAAATGTTGTTCATTTAGCTTTAGAAATAAATTACTAACTATTTGAGAATTCTTAATAAAAACGAATAGGTGTGTGTGTGTGAAACCTCGAATTTTATTTCAATTCTCTCTCTCTAACTCTAACTCTTTCTCTTTCTTTCTATCTTACTTCTAGTTTTATTGCATTGCAAGTTTTTCAAAAAACAAACCGAACATAAAAAATTCATCATCCATTGTCGGCTCAATGAACAGTCAAAAAATTTTTTATGATCAATATTGGGATGATAATTTAATCGCAGGAGGTCTTAAAAATGGTGTTCTGATACAAGGTCGGTTAAGAATTAACCCTCGAAGTTACGAAGATGCCTTTCTAACAGACCCGGTAACCTTAATTTTGAGTTAGGTTAAAACTTTTGTGATAATATATTTTACTTTAAGAGTGGTGGATCTGATATCTATATCAGTGGTTTTAAAGGCCGAAATAGAGCGTTAAACAATGACCTGGTTGCCGTTAGACTCAAGGAAAAATATTCTTGGAAAATAACTGATGTGTTTAAGAACAAAATAATTGACATAATCAGTCAATTCGAGACAGAGAATAACTTGAACAGTAATTTAAGAGAATTGGTTAAAATTAATAGCTCCAATCAGACAAAAACTCGTCAACAAAACGACAAAAAAGATTTGATCGATCTAGCTCCGTTACATTTTTCGGAAAGAGAGTTATTAGATAAAATTCCAGACGAATGGTTGCAACGAACAGGTCAAGTTGTTGGTATAGTCGAGAAAAAGAATAATCGATGGGCTGCTGGACATTTAAGACTGTTTGCAGATAGTAACAGAGAATTTGCGTTATTCTCTCCTAATGATTCACGAGTGCCTAGAATGAAAATTAAAATTTTTGAATGCCCACTACACTTTTATACTAATCCTAATTTTTTTGCTAATACTTTATTTGCTGCACAAATACTTGACATTCCATCGAATTCTAGTTACGCGATTGGTGAATTGAAACGATCGATTGGCCAAGAGGTTAACTTTGAAGTTGAAACAGAAGCTTTTTTGATCGAACACGGAATCGATTTTTCTGAATTTTGTGACAAAGTTGTTCAATCTCTACCTCAAACGCCTTGGTCAATTCCAGCCGAGGAATACAAATACAGAAAAGATCTAAGAGATGTTTGTATATTTACAATTGACCCAGCCACTGCACGAGATTTAGACGATGCACTTCATTGTATTCAGTTGGAAGATGATTTATATGAAGTCGGTGTTCATATTGCTGATGTTAGTTATTTTGTACAAGAGAATAGCCCAATTGATAAATGCGCTGCTGATAGAGCAACAAGTGTTTACTTGGTACAAAAGGTTATCCCAATGTAACCTAGACTTTTAGGTTACATTGGGATACATAGTATACATAGATTGGGATACATAGATACATAGTTATCCAAAGGCAACTGTGCAGTTTAAACCCTTCTACAGATAGACTAACTTTTTCAGTTGTCTGGAAAATAAGATCAAACGGTGACATTGTTGATGAATGGTTTGGTAGAACTGTTATAAATTCAGCGGTCAAGTTTAGCTACGACGACGCTCAAGCAATAATAGAAAACCCAGAGAAAGAATTTGATTTGAATGAATTTCCACCGATTCGACGAGAATTTACTTTGGACCGCATCAAGACTTGTGTATTGAATCTTCATAAAGTAAGTCTTGAACTTCTTCTCGTCATCAAGAAATTTTAATTGGAATTTTTTTTTGTTAGATTGCCAAAAAACTGAGGAGCAAACGTTTCAAAAATGGTTGTTTAGTCTTGAATCAAGTCAAGTTAAATTATATCCTTAACGAAGAATCCGGTCTACCATTCGGTTACTCTGTTTATCAACAAAAAGACAGTAGCCGTCTTGTTGAAGAGTTTATGTTACTCGCAAACATGTCCGTAGCTCATCGTATTTATAACAAATTTCCATTAAAAGCCATCCTTCGTCGTCATCCAAAACCAAATTCAAAACAATTGGCCGATTTAGGAAGGACTATAAATCGAACGGTTTCGATTGTGATATAAGCTCGTCAAAGTCTAAAAAATCATTTTTGCAGACAATTCAAAATGACAACTCGGTCTCATCTTTGACATTGACTTTTCTGTTAACTAAAACCATGCAACTTGCTGAGTATTTTTGTTCTGGTAGTACTATTCGAAAGGAACAATTTTATCATTATGGTCTTGCCGTTCCACTTTACACTCATTTTACTTCCCCAATTCGTCGTTATCCTGATATCTTCGTCCATCGGCTCTTAGCAGCTTCAGGCATGTTGAAGTTCGTGTTCATGATCACATGCTCAAAATTTAAAATTAAAATAAAAAGTGAAAAACAATTGAATTAGAATTTTTTCTTTAAGAATTAAATTTAGCATAAGATGCTAAATGATACTAAAAAATAAAATTTCTACAAGAAGTCAGCTATTGATATTCTATTGATTTTTAAAATTAAAAGAAAAATTTTGAAATTTTTTTTTCAAAGACAAAAAAAATTGCAATCATTTCCAATGTGAATGTAATGAAATTTATGACTTGTGAAAATACTGCAAAAAAAAGAATTTTGAATGTATTAAAAATTTTTTTTTTAAATTTAAAATTTCTTAAATTTTTTATTTGAAACTTTTTCCTTAATTGAATAAGTTTAAGGATATAACCCTAATTATCTTTTTATTAAATTTTTTGAGACAAATTTTTTTTATTTTTTTTTTCAATATTTTAGATATAAAGAGTGATGAATTACGAATTAAATCAAATCCGCGAAGCTAATAGAGCTCTTAGATGTGAAATTGATGAAATGGAGGTATGTGTTTAATTTAAAAAATTGTGTTATTTTTTTTGTTTAATTTTAAAAGTATGTGTGCAAGCGTTTAGACTCAATTTTTGTTATTTTTCTTGGGATTTTTTTTTCGTGTAGGGTTCGATGATCTTTTGGTGGCAAGCGTAGCCGTTACGAAGCGTACCATTCCCTTTATGTATAGCGTGCCGTGCAAACATAACAAAGCGTACCGTATTCAATGTACCATACTCAACAAAAAAAATTATTACTCTACGCCACGCTTCGCCTTCTTGTTGCTAAGCTTCGCTTTGTTACGGCTACGCTACGATTTGCTGTCCCCCAAAAGTTCGGTAGAAGATTTTTTAAAGACATCTGCTAAGAGCCGATTCTTTTAAACTCAGGAGCTACTTCTTGTTTTCCTCAATTTTTTTACATTAGATTCGGAACAAGGTAATAAAAAACAAATACCGTAAAGACGAGAATGTTAATTGAAAAAAAAATTCAGAGTCCTCGTATACTAAAGCCCGCTAAAAAGGGTGCTAATAAAGCCTGATTTTAAAAAATCGAAGAAATCTTATGGCGTCAGTTACCTATTTAAGCTCTTAAAAAATACTTTTAAAATAAAAAAGGCCCTAAGAAAAAATTTTCTTTTTCCCTTTTTCACCCGAGTTTGGCATTTTAGAAATTTATTTTCCCATCGGTTTTAATTCCATTCTAATGGGAGCTTTCTAGTTATCAGGCAATGTCTTCAAAACACTTAAATTGAGCAGCTACTGCAAAAACTTGAGGCGTAATTTTTTTATCCACATAAGAAAATAGTGTTCTTGGGTTTTCAGGGTCGTAGATTACAGTAATGATGTCAAAAATGTCAAATTCAAGTAGTTCGTAACTTACCCCGGGCTAAAATTTATATTGTTTTTTAAGGCGTGGGTCTAAAATTCGGATTCGGAGTAGACTAATCATAAGCCTCTTTAGACCGTTATTATTAAAAATTGCTGCATTCATTTGTGAGACTTGATAAATATTTAAAAAAAAAAGAATTTTTGAGTTTGAGTCTAAAAAATTAATTTTAGGCTTTGCTTAAACACTTAAACAGAGGTGCAATATTATAGGATCTCTTTCTTTCAATGAAACAACTTAAATAAAGAGTCCAAGGAATAACAAATCAAAAAATTAATAATTACGGAGTTCATATTTGACGAGGATATGTCATAATTTGAACATAACAAACTCTAGACACACATGTTCATGTTATTTTATTTACAGAATAAATAAAAAAAGTATTTTAATTTTAGGAAGCTTCTGATTGGTCTATTTTAAAATTAGTGTTGATTTTACATGTTAAATAAATACGGTTGTTATTTTGTTTTTGTTTTTTAGGAGTTTATTAATATTTAATTTTTGTTGTTTTTTGTTTTGATCTAGTTTAAAATTAAAAAAAAATAAGTCAATTGGGCATAAATACAAAAAATTTGTAATTTTTATTTTTCAATTTTTGTATCAATAATTTATCAAGTTTTTTAGTAATTCAATTATGTCAGAATTAATGGGATTTTTTGAAAAAATTATCGTCATTTTATAAAATACGATCAACCATAAGTTTGTAAAGAATTTTAAAGGCTATCAAAACATTTCACACTCTAAAAAAGATTCTAATTGTTTTAAGAAACCCTGAATCTTTACCGTTTGATACCTCGATTTGGTTGTCGGTATCATAATGATCGTTTTTTCGAGCATGTTTAGCCGAGCGGTCAGAGTTCTAATTTTGCTATAGGAGGGTTGGAGATTCGATTTCCGTAAGGAGTGAAAAATTCTTCATCCAAAATCGAATTTCAAAATCTCTATTATTTTTGATGTTTTATTTTTGTGACTTTTTTGGTCTTCTAGTGTACAATGTTGAAAGAATAAATGAAAAAAGTAGCTTGTTAGATTTAGATTTATGTTTGATTTATTTATATTTTTCACCCGATTACGACTTTAGGGAAACTTCAACGATAGCTTTTTGGCTTTCGAGTCATATATTCAGTTCAACGATACCTCTTTCAAATCACAGTGGCGTAGCTGAAGGGGGGGGGGGGGGGGAAGGGTGCTCAACCAAGGGGGTCTCAAAAATAGATGAAAATTCCAAATTCTTCCAAATTCCAAATAAAAACGAGTCCCGCCAAATTTTCAGTTGAGACGACTCAAGTCCTTGTTGGCCGTATTGACGCTTCGCCTTTGTAGAGTGCAACGGATTGTTTTAATCAATGTTTCTGACTAAGAGCCTTTTAGATACTGTCACCAAAATTTCTTTTTCAAATCCAAAAACGTTTGAGTTGTTATTTCAAAAATGCGATGCGACTTGTGATCTTTTCGTTATGTTTTCACTGCGGACCCCAGTCTGTTGTTAGTTTCAATACCTAGGTATTGAATCTTCGACTTGTAATTATGTGGTATTTTACGCCTGAGACTTGATCCATGTATCTTTGTCCTAAAAACGTTTTCTTAGATTCGCTGCAAGCTTGAGTCTTTTAAATAACACCATCTTCAACTTGATTCCATTGTGTTTCAGCCCCGATGCTTCTGTTAGTAAGATATGAATCAATCCATGTAAGAAGCCATTAAAGGAGTTGCTTTAATAATTTGTGATGAAGGAACAAAAATTTCTTAAAACTTTTATTGAGTGAAAACAAACATTAATGGTCATTTTTTATTAATTTATTTTATTTAGATTTTATTTTAAAATTTCACTTTAAGATTATGACTCTTATTTTGTATTACAACTAACTCAAATTAACCGCCCAGTCAAATATTTTAGAATAAGTTCTCAATTTTTTCTTTATGGCAACTTTTTTTTTCAATTAGATTTTTTTTATTCTATTTCTTTCTTTAAAAGGCCGAATCAAGAAAGTTCCAGGACAAAAGATAAAATAAAGGTCTTGTTGATAAGGGTCTTTTCTATTGATAACTGAAGACGGAACTTTATTAAGTATCCTATATTTTGGGATATTTATGATTTTGTAGCACCTAATTAAAAGATAAAATAGAAATAAAAAGAAATTTTTCGAATTTTAGAAGACAAAATTGAATTGGAATGCAATTTTTAAAAAAAAATTTAATAGCTTTGTGTCGTATTTGTCTTCTAAAATTCGAAAAATTTCTTTTTTTTTCTATTTTATCTTTTAATTAGGTGCTACAAAATCATAAATATCCCAAAATAGAGTAAGAGCCATGCTGTGACTTAAAAAGTAATACAAATTAAAGTGTGACATATCGTGATATCAAGTGACAGACAAAGTTTTTTTTTTTTAAATTTATGTTTGGCTTTATCGATTCCTAATATAGTATAAACTTGCTAACCAGATTTATTTGATTGAGAAGTTTTCCGTCAAATTAGAGGCATGTTAGAATTATGAGGTTAAACTTTTATTTTTAATCAGTCTTTAAGGATAATCAAGAAAATAATGGTTTAATTATTTTTCGGTGCTACATGAGCATTCGATTAATATTTACTAACACTTCCTCATATTTCAAACTTACATCCCTCTAAATTGACAGAAAACTTCAAAATCACTTTGAAAATCGTATCTTGTATTTTTCAATTTAAATTTCTTTTTTAAACAAAAAGCACTCAAAATATTCGTTACTCTTAAATCACACCATTTGTCCACCCATTTTTCAGTGATAATTATGATTTATTTTTTAGCTTGAAAAAGATAGAATAATTCACAGGCTAGGACATTTGGTGGTTTTTGGCGATGCGAAATTAGTTGTCAATGATCCGAATTTTATTAATCTGTTCAATGACATTTTTGAGTCACACAATGTATACCAATTATTTTGCTTTATTGTTAGGTTCAATATTTCTGAACGCGTTGATGTCAGAATACGATCAAATCAATTTAAACAGTTTTTTTTGGATAATCGAGCCGCTTATAAGTAAATTAATTTATTTTAAATTCGATAAAAATTTCGAAATTTAAATTTTTTTAATTAAGGATTACGGCGGATCTGACTCTCTGTACTATCTCAGAGCGTCGTTTTGATGATATTTTATTGTCAATCAGTGAACCCAATCAATATCAAATTTTTTTTAAAATGGTTTCGGATTTTGGTTTTCAAAATATTTTTCCCTTATTTCGCAAAATTGGGATGAAAAATATTGGAACCGAAACCCAATTTGTTGAAACGAACGATGAACCGATAAAGGAGTACGGTGTTAGCTTTGAACCGATCAAATGTATTTCAGGTGTTTTAAAAGATGCCTATTATGATAATGAATTAGAGCAAGAATTGGACAATTTTAAAAAGTTTTTCGAAGAAAAAAAAAAAATTTACGGGTATAATTTTCTTTTTTCTTAGTTAGTTAAAATACTTTAATTTTTTTTGAAAGAATTAAATCTTATTTAACAGAGTGTTCAATTTCAAACAAAATCAAAAGTGAAATTAACATTTCAATAAATGAATCGATAGATTATCAACTTGTTTATTTTATGATGATTGAATATGGCTTAACTCCAATCATCAAATACGTTTTGGAAACTAATTATAACACCAAAAGAAGTAGAATGGATTCTTTTTTTGAAAATTTAGAAAAACTTTAATTTGAAAGAATAAATTTTAAAAGACATAAAATATATATTTTTTATGTAAAAAGTATTCGTTTTAAAAAACGAATGATATTACTTTTGAATAAATAAAAAATAGAACAAATTCTGGTTCGTTTAAAATAAATTTTTCTTATGAATTTTTCTTGTTACCTTGAAAAATTTTAGATTATCAAATTCAAAATTTAAACAATAAAAACTTAATTACCTTTACGATGAAAGGCAGAAAAAATAGTTCCTTTGATGAAAGTTTTATCACAGAAAAAAAACTTGTCCTATCCGAATCAATACGACCGTAAATTTTATCGTTTTTAAAAGAAAGTTTATATTCTTAACATAATTATTTAAAAGGGTAGTTGAAAAGGAAAGTAAAAGGGTCGATAAGGGCTTTGTATCGTTTGCTTTCAAAAATTCTCAAGAATTTGAAAAAAGGATGGAAACAAATGCCATTAGCCAAAAAACGGGATCATCTAATTTTATTGACAACATTAAAGATAAAATCACCGATCTCTCTGAAACAATTGTAAAAAAAATTTAAGATCATCTTGGATCTATTTAAAAATTATTTATTTAGAAAAATTCAATCGGAGATATTGTTAACGAGCCGAATCCTTCATTTGAACCGAAAGAAAAAATTATCGATAAAATCCAAAAAAGCTCGAGTTCTTTTTTTTCAATTTTGGTAATCTTAAGAAAAGGTCGAATTCAGTTTCCAAATTTTTTATTTTTTTTTTAAAAGACAAAATCTTCAAGCCAACAAAATGAAAAGTTTTTAATCGAAAAAAATCCACTTCATGAACCGAAACCGGAAGAATCTGATCTTAATAATTCAAAATTGTCCAATGAAATTTTTACTGATACACCTATTACTAAAACAAAGGTATTCCTAGCCCTAAGAAAAATTTTAAGAGGAAATATGAAAAAATTTAAAAAAAAAATACAGGTCTCATAACTACCAAGAGTAAGTCGTAAAATTATTAAAAGAGCCGGAATCAGGAAAACCCGAAAAGACCAAAAAAAATGTCCAAATTTTGAGATATGCAGAGGTAAAGAAAATAACTCAAATTCAAATAAACATTCACACAATGTAGTCAGGCATTGTCCATATTTAATAACTGAAACTGAAAGAGCCGAAATAAAATTGATTGATGAATTGTTTCAATCTAAAGACACTAGTTTTTTCAAGAGTTTAAAATCAACGCCATCATCTGAGGATTTAATAAAAGTATCAAATCACTTTCGAATTTTGACAAAAAGTATTATAAAATAAAATAATTTTTTAGACTGATTCTTTTGGAGACGTTTTTTGTACCAAAAATCAATTAATAATTAAAAATATTGATGAAACAAAAAAAGAAGAAGATTTAAAAGAAGAAATTATTCATCAAAAAAAAAAAATAGAACAGAACGATTTAAATTGTAGTCCTTCGACAAAGGTTCATTTTATTCCAAATGAAATTTATCAAAATAAAGGTGGAACAACTTTAAATTCTTTAATAGAAGAAAATTCAAATGTAAGATTTTAAAGCTTTTTTTTATAGTTCTTACAAGATTTTTTTTCAAAGATTAAAGATCCTTTAAACTTGATTTTCGAAATAGAATCTGATTCTGATTCTTTAATTGAACTCCAAGATGCATTAGATGTACCAAGAGTTACAAGACCCAAATTTTTAAAGTCAATGAGTCTCGATTTAAACAACAACATTTTGAAAATTAAAGAAAACGATTCAGCTGATTTGTTAAATCAATCAAAATTTGAAACAAAGAGCCTTACCGGGTTTGCGTGATTTTTTTTGCCCTCAAATAATTTTTTTATAGCGTATCCTAAATTTATAAAAAAGGTGTCATCTAATAGAAGTTTTATCAAAGGTTTCCCCTGAAACTTTTTTTTTTCATATCCAATACTTCTAATCTGCCAATATGGAAAAAACCAAAGGCTACAATTGCTTTCCAAACTTAACATTAAAACAGCTTGTACAATTCGAGGCTACTAAAAAAAATAAATTAATAAAAAAAAGTCAATCTTGATCAAGCTCACTTGCTATCACTTTCCTACTCCACTCTAACCTGAAGGTTCGAATTGAATAATAAAATCTTACCTTAAACTTGCAAGAGACAAATAAAGTGCAATGACCTACTCTGATGAATAAAATAAAAATACGTTACTCTACCTAAAAAAGATAAACAGACACAGCTCGACTAGTGAGAAAAAGGCGTACCATCGATAGTATCGTACCGTACCAACGTACCCACCAACGTAACCACCAGGGACCAGTACCAAGGTACCCACAAAAGTACCCACCAGCGACCAGTACAAATGTACCAACCAACGTCCCGTACCAACGACCTGCACCAACGACCCGTACCAAAGTACCCACCAACGACCCGTACCAAAGTACAATTTTGATAGCTTTATCAAAAAATTAATACACTTGAGTTCGAACCTAATAAAATCAAATTCCAGTCTAACGGAATCTGTTTGATGTTTAGCTCAGCATTACATGAAATGAACTTTTTTGTACCATGGTATAAATTCGGAATTGTACATGGTACAAAATACTATCAAAAAGTGGCCACAAAACCGAATTTATACCATGAGACAAAACACATTTTTTCTGTTTTATACCCGGAAAAAAAGTGAGGGATTACGGTATTCAAAAATTCAGCACTGATAGTGAAAAAAGTGTTGAATCCAACGTCCTGTACCATCGTCCCCACCAACGACCCGTATCAACGACCTGCACCAACGACCCGTACCAAAGTACCCACCAACGTACCCACCAAAGTATCCACCAAAGTACCAACCAACGTACTCAGCAAAAGGGTTCCAATCTAAAAAAAATATTAAAAAATACTGCATTGCTAGAGAATTAAGTTAACCATTCTGCACATTATTTATCGGTAACTCGTTTAGTGTAAAAAATTTACTTAATGAAATACAGCACAGCTTGTCAATAAATGGCTTGGTAAAGTGTGTTATATTTGAATCTGAGATATAAAAGAAAAAAAAAAAGTCTTTTTGTCGTGAATCAAGTTTGGAGAAATTGTTAATATTATTTTTATTAAACATCAAAAATATTATTTTTATTAAACATCAAAAAATTAAACTTAAAAAACACAAAGCAAATAACTGTCTTTTTTTTGCTTAACTATATCAACCTTCGTTTTTAGCTTTTTTCTTTTTTAGTTTCATTAATTTTTTTTCTAATTACATAAAATGGCGCTAAGTTTTGAGGACATTATTGACAACTTATTTAAGCCAAAGACTGAACTCGAAAGCTTTAATGTAACATCAACAAATAATAATACTTTTTTTATACTTCCCGAGTTGAATTTTAATGCATCGAATTTTACCAATTCCACAAACGAATCTATTAGTAACGTTAGTATCTTTTCAATTCTCTTTTCATCCTCTGTCACCAACCAAAGTTCTTTAAACGATTCGACGCCAATGAACCAAAAAAATGTGCTTTTCTCCAACTCATTACAGTTTGAATCAAACAACTTAAGCATAATTGTAATAATAGTTTTATTAGCGATAATGGTAAAACTGATGTTTTTGTTGCTTATCTTTAAAATTTGCTTAGTCTTAAAAGAACCAATCGTAAGCTTTTTTTGTTCAAATTTTTTCAAACATTGACAAGCAAAATAATTTTTTGACATTTTTGTTGTAAACAAATATTAAAAAAATTAATTTTTAGAATCAAGAATCAGTCGTGACAAGTCATAACAGTTCGGATACCTGTTTTGATGTAATTTTAATTCTCATTTTTAGATGCAGAATACGTTTGAAAACAAAATTTTTTTTTTTCAAAGTCGGTTGAAGACACATTTTCGTTTACAAGCCTTAATGATCATCGTCCCAAAATGTATGGATTGGAAACGTTCAACCTCTTAGAAAAAATTTTAAATAAGTCTCATTCTGAAGGTTCTTTCTTTGGAGTGTAATGCTTGGTGAAAGTGTATTTTTTGTAAATATTTGGTGAAAGATTGTAAATACTCGTTTTGTTTGTTTCTCCGCTTTTTTTTCTCAAAATTAAAAACAAAAATTGTGTAAATAAACATTTTGATTATAAAAAATTTAATTCTTTAAAAAAATTATTCGATTAAAAAATTGTCATGTGTCAAAATTTTTGAGGCAATTAACTTCTTCCTCTCCTAACATAGTCGGCCTAAAGATACATAATCAATAGTGAATAAAAGCATTCATCTCATTCGCTCCAGTCACTGAATTTCATACTAAATAGTATAGAGAAACACTGGTTGATTTCGTAAAATAATTAAAATCAAGTCTTGAACTTGTTTCTTTATTTATCAATGTTACTGATTGATCCAAGTCATCAACTGCGTATAGGTCGTTTTTAATATCATATATGCCTAAAAAATGTCCTTGTGTATGAATTGTGCAGCAAAGAAATCTATATTTTACACTTTCGATCACTAATTCTTTCGGAATATCTTCAATACCTATATTTGCTTCAGAAGACTGTATGAAAACAAGTCTAGGCCTGTGTAAAAAATCAATTTTACACGTGATTCTCTTTCGACAATCTATACATCGTTCCGTATAACATGAATATAATTCAATAGATTTTTTTGTTTTCTTAAAATAGATATCTTCGGAATCGGCATTTATTACATCATTATTATTTCGCAAACAATTTTTGGAGCACAATTGAATCAGACGATGCTTTTGAATATTGATTATAGGTTGAAGAAAAATTTTTTTTTCAGAACCAAATAATGATATAGAATTATTGACTGGATTAATTTGATATTCCAAAATTTCATTGACCCATACATTTTTTGCTTCATTCCAGCTTAAGTTTTCAATGCATGCAACGATATTTTCAATGCTTTTTATTTTATTAAACCAACTAATAGATTGAATGAAGTCTTGCTTAATTTTTGACAAATTCAATAACCCAAGCAAAAAATTATCGATAGTGCATGTGTTTGTAATTCTTACCTCGTCAATATTGCGAAATTTTATGAGACCACCCCACTTTGGAACATGCAATGCGAACTCTTTTAAAATAATTTGTTTTTCCATAGAAAATCCATTCTCATTTAGTTTTTGTTTTTTATCGCGTGAATTACCGATTACTTTATTATCCTTTGTTTTCTTTGTTACATTTTCAGCGATTACTTTTTTTACTTTTGTTTTATTGAGACCTCGTAAAATATTTGGATCAGATTGATTTTCAGGAATTTCCTCATATCTACAAATAGGGATGACAAGTGCGAAGCCGGTGCTCGATAATTATGAAACCTGTCATTCGAAAGGTAATAGATTAACTTCGATACATGAACGCAACATCCAATCATTCGTTTTCCAGATTTACAGGTGCATATATAAACTTTTAAAAAAAAAATCAAATTGAATTTAGCTTATTTTTCCTTATTCTACAAACCCTTAAATTTATTTCGACCCTTTTTTATTTGGTTTGTATTGAAGAAAAACTTTATAATTATTCTTGAATTTATCGATTTCTGTGAGATTCTTGTTTTTTTTTTCCAATCGTAACTTTTTCTCCTCGTTTGTGTCTAGAGGTGATTTCGACTGCTAATATCTTAGAATCCTCTAACATTGTCAGTAGTTTTACGTCTTTTAGTCCTTTTAATAATTCATCTTTTATAACATATGCTTTATTATTTAATATATCGTTTAAATAGCTTTTAGCTTGTTTTTGTTGAAACGTTCCAAAAAAAATATTTCGATTCAAAATGTAAGGAGATAATATTGTAAAATCTTGAATTTCATTAATCTTAGATGGTGTAATCGTTTTTGTATCTAAATGCTTGTTTATAAGAAATTCTAAATGATTTGTTTTTATTTTAGCTCTCTTTTCCATTCTTGAAGCAATTTTGACAGCATTTAACCCATCTGGGCAAGATGGTTTATGAGTGAAGTTTATCATTGAACATGCGATCCGATAATCAATTTGTATATGACCAACTTCCGTGTTTCTGATATTATCCAAAGCATTAAAACTTTTAATCAAGCCTATTTGCTTTTCATTTATGTATCTTCACTAAAAATATCCTAATATAAATTGGTGAACATTTTTATAATAGTTTTACAAATGTACTTTAGTAACGCAACGAGTCTCAATTGTTTGTATGACTGAAAGCTGTTTATCATTCTTCTTTTCTTCCTTGTCATTCGTATC
This sequence comes from Brachionus rubens, assembly GCA_022207745.1. Classification (NCBI taxonomy): domain Eukaryota; kingdom Metazoa; phylum Rotifera; class Eurotatoria; order Ploima; family Brachionidae; genus Brachionus; species Brachionus rubens. The sequence continues at coordinate 89,613 of JAJVHD010000093.1, read as the reverse complement.
TTTTAACTGACTGCATGTTGGAATTTTCGGATCAAATTTATACTCGTCAATCAATTTCTGAAAAATATCTCTGAATCCTTAAATTTTTGCATTGAATTTTTTTACTATTTTATGTTGGATTAAAGATCAAAATTTACCTCTTTCTAAAAAAACGATTGTTTTGCCCTCTTCCAAAATCACTCTTAATTCTTTATCTGTCTTTAAGATGTATTCAAATATTTTTGCATCGTTTTGATTTGCTTGAAAAGGACCGTAACAATCAATTATATATCCGTCAGTGCAGCATACTATGAACGGTTTTGTTAATAGATCCATCTTCTGTTCACTCCAGGTTTTATATTGAAAATCGTTGTTTGAGCTTTTTTCAACCCGGCAATATGTAGCGTCAATTACAATAGCTAATTCATCCTCTTTGACATGATGTAATCGTTTGGTCGTCTCATTATTGTGCGAAATGAAAAATGATCTTTCTTTTTTCGCCCCTAAAAAGTAAGGAACGAAATCTGAATAGATAGCCTTTCTAATCTCGTTTAAATAATGGCTTATTTGATTCTGAGAAGTGTTTCTTCCGAACATAATTGCAAGTGTAGATTGATCTACACCTATTCGGAGCCAATACCTATAAAGAGCTATTTACTCATATAAAGTTCGACCTGTGGTCTCATTTATAATGATGGGTTTCTAACGTTGTCTCGTGATGAATTTCGAGAACTTTAAAAACTCAATTTTGTCCATCCAGTTATTTTCAAACAAACTTTTTCCTTTAATGTATCAAAATCTTTGAATTGCTCAAACACACCAAAGTCGCTCTTTAAGTTTTTCAAAAAAAAAGCTTCAGTTCTACTTAACGTGTTAAATTTTGTCGGTATCAAATCAAAAGTTTGTTGTTTGAAAGAACATTTTCTTTCTAAATGCTTTTTACAGCATCTCGCATCATTTTTTACAAAAATTCTCTTGGAATTGTATAAATCAATAAGCGATTGACTTTTAACTTCATGCAGACGATGTTTAGGATTCCATTTTTTACCACAAACAAAGCATTTTTTATGGGAGCATCCAAACAAAGGGATTAACTGTTTTCGCCCCATATTTACCTTTAAAAAATATTTAATATCATTTGATTCAAAAATAATTTTGTGGATTTTTATATCCACTAGTTGATAGATCAAAAAGTTTACAAAAAAAAACACATGTTTATTCAAAAAAAATTCTAACGCTTATCAAAACAACTCAAACTTTTAAAAATCAAAAATTTTCTTTTATTTTTTTTTCAACTTTTTTAAAACAGTTCCTTGTGGAGTTTTTAACGATGTTTCCTCAAAATATACTCGATACATTCATAAAAACAAATTAGTTTTGCAACTATGATATTCATCGTTTTGATTGAGATAATCAAAAATTTCAAACCAATACAAAGAAGAATAGAATCCTTTTTAAAAATACAGAATTTGAACTCTTTTAAAAATCTATCTCTTTAAAATAGTTACCTTTAACATTTTGAAAAGATTAACCAAATCGTGTTCTTCATCATAAATATCAAACTTATAAAGAAAAAAAGTACGAAATTCATTTTGTCCTAAAAGATCGGCTTCAATGAACATGTCAACTTGATTTTTTTCAACAACTCTAATACGATCTTTTACAAGTATTATTATCTGAAACTCGTTCACGGAGTATCTTTAAAAAAAATTAATAATTCTGTCATAAAAATTTTTGCTTTTTTACCTTTTGATTTTTTTACATGATTCCATTAATTTTTGTGCTTTTTGCAACTTTATTCCATCCGAAGGAAGAAAGCCGCTTGTCTTGAGTTTTCTTTTTTCTCTGTATAGAATTCAATTTCGAGATAGGCATGTCGACAGTTAAAACTATTATTCGCTGAAACATAATAGTCGGTAATTTTTGTGCAAATATTATCAGTTCCGCATACAAATGTTTGACTTGCGTCATTGACAATCGGTAAATTCCCATTTGCAATCACATTTTCATCTGCCTTATTTCCTTTCTGATTTAAAAAATCTATCAGATATTGACCTTGGCATAACTGAAGCCGAAACGAAGAATATTTTTAAAATAAAAGATAAAATGTGTAAATGCATTCTTTTAAAATGAAAAAATTGTTCTAAAATAACTTTTAGGAATATTCAAAGTAATTTAAAGCTCAAAAAATAATAGATTAACCATAAAATAATTTTTCTTGACCTTAGAAAATAAACTATTTTTTATGGGAGGGTCAGTAAAAATATATATAGATTACAAAAAGTCGATTTTTAGTCAGAAAAAATCGATTTTTAGTTTTTTTTGACCTTTAAAATAAATTATAATCTATTTGGGGAGGTCAATGAAAATATATTTCGGTTATAAAAAATGGATTATGAGTCAGAAAAAATCGATTTTGAGTCAGAAAAAATCGATTTTTAGTTTTTCTTGACCCTTAAAATAAATAATAATCTATTTGAGGAGGTCAATGAAAATATATTTCGGTTACAAAAAATCGATTTTGAGTCAGAAAAAATCAAATTTTAGTATAAAGAAATAGTAGTGAATTTTTTTTCACTCACAGTATTTTTAATTTCCCTTTAAAAAAAATAAATTGTTGTATTAATATTGAAGAAAAATTATGTTTGGGTTAAAGGAATTTTTTTTTTATTCATCTGTGAAAAAAGTATTTCGGATTTTTTTTTTAAAAGCTTATATATTATATTTGATTATTTATTTTTTTCATTATTTCGACCTTACACTCAAGGTGGAAGAATAGTTTATTTCGCTCAATTTTAAATATTAAATTAAAATAATAACTATTTCAAGTTTGGAAATTCCTGATTTATTTTAAAACATAAATTAATCGAGAGATAAAGAATACTTAATAATGGATAAGAAAGAAATGGTCTATGCATCATTAGATGTTCTTAATTTAGTTGGGAAATTGTCATTTAAAGTTGGTTTAAGCATTTCAAAGAACCTTTTAAATGTTAGCAAAAAAATTGTTACTAAATCGTTCATTGCTTTTGGTAATTTACAAAGATTATTGAATGCAAACAAACAAGATTTAAAGAAGAAAAGTTTAAGTACTTTTTATATATTTTTCCCTTTTTTATAAATTATTAAACCTATTTTTCTTAAAAAGAGAAACGCAAAACAATAAATCATGAAAGTCGTCTTGTATTAGAAGAATGGTATAAAGAAAATGAATCAAAACCATACGCATCTAGAGAAGTAAAGCAAGAGCTATCTATTAAAACAGATCTTCATATAAGACAAATAACAACTTGGCTTTTAACGAAAGAAAACGTAGCAAAAAATCAAAAAAAAATAAATCTCGATTGTCAACTAGTCAAAAGGTTCTTTTAAAAGAATATTTCATAAATGTTTCTAAACTTCCATCGAATGAAGAAACCAAAAAGTTAGCTGTTTCATTGGATTGTACTGAAAAAAAAATCTCTGGATGGTTTGCTTCTAAACGCTTCAAGGAGAAAATCAATGATTCGAATTAGAAATTAAAAATAACATTTTACTTATTTTAAAGTCGTGATTAGGTAAAACATATGAATCTAATAGTTAAAAATTAGTATCAAAACAATATCAATAAAAGTTTTTAAAAAAAAGTTTTTAAAGTTTTTATCAATAAATAAAATTATTTGAATTTTTTTTCCGATTGTTTTAAAGAATTTTTTCTCAATAATTTTTTCTCTTCGAATTTGATTTTTACTGATTTAATCGGTATTTTTCAGAATACTGACAAAAATGAACATTCATAAACCTTCATTGAACGTTTTTGAACGTTTTTTGAAGGTTCAGTGAACGTTCATTTTTTGAAACTTTGAATGACCAAGGTTGTACATAACAGAATTGTGAAAGGTCGAAAATTTTAAGGATCAAAATAGTTAACGAACTTGAAGTATTCGGCCATCAGAAATTCGAACCTAAAGTTCAAACTTGATATTTTCTCAATCCTTGAAAAATACTTTTGATTATTTGAAAATATAAAACTCTTATCAAAAAATTATTTTTTGGAGATTTCGATTAAAAATCAAAGTAATATCGTTTTGGTGCCATGTTCGAACCAACACAAGTTAACTTGCAGTTAATGGAGTTAATGGAAAGTATTTTAAACTTGATCCAAGTAAAAATAAAAAGCGTCGGATTATACCTAAGCTCATAATATCAAAAAACTCTCAACTTTTGAAAATGGCTATTCTTTTTATTAAAAAAAATCTTTTCTCCAAAACTTTTTATAAATAACAACATTTATTAAACATTTAATGCTAAAAAAAAATTCAAAACTTTTTACTTAAATGGAACAAAAAAACATGAATGATACAATTAATTCAAATTATTTTTTTAAAAAAAAAACATAAACAAGGCTAGCAAATAAAGCACCCACCATTAAAACTGTGAGTGATATTATTATTTGAAAGAAACTCAAAAATCCCATATTGACAAACAGAGACGACATAAATGCATTGATAAAACATCCAAAACAGGAAGCAACAAAACTAAGCAAACTCTTTGTCATAAACAGGAACGCCTATAAAATATTAATTTAGTATAGATTACTAAAAACCTTTGAAATATACTTACGTTCCATATGTTTGGCTCTTCACAAAACCCTGCAATTTCAAAATACCAGGGACATTTCTCATAGTTTCGTACAAGATCTTGATATTTGATAAAGACCGCATTTGCAAATAATCCAAAAAAAACAAATATTATTAAACCGAAAAATAGCTGGATTCCAATTTGAGTGTAATTCGTCTTGTACTTATGCCTAGGGACACATTTGTTCCACTCTATACCGTTCTCGTACCAAAATACTTCTATCCAATCGGTTTTAATATTTTTTATCGATACAATTTGAAAGGTTCCTTTGAAGGTAAAATTATAGCTCGAAAAAAATTTTAGAAAATAAAGGACAATACCATTTGATTTTTGGATTTTGATAAGATCTCCTACTCTCATTTCATAATATCATAATTCGTTTTATTTTTTCAAAAAAATGATGAACAAAGTAAAAAATGAAAAAAATTTGACCGCTTTAATGCTGAAAATAGAAACTCTCTGTGTTAAAGTAAAGATTAAATTATTTTTAGTATAACTTTGAAATTCTCTATTCAGCTATAAAAAATAAATAATTTTTATGTTTAGTAAAAATAATATTAACAATTTCTTCTAACTCGATTCACGACAAATAGACTTTTTTTGTTCTTTTAAATCTCAGATAAAATTTATCAAAGTGCTAACCAGTTTTTAATCTTGCTGAACTAATGAAAAAAAAATATTTAAAAAAAAAAAATAAAAAGCTTGACAGGATTAATCCGCTCCATGGAATTGAGTTGATACCAGTATCATTGGAGAGTGGTGGGGCTTGTAGTTACAAGACAGAAATGGTTTAGTGATAACAAGGGAAACAGAAGAAGAACCTTGAGATTAACACCCTTTACCAAGCTGTACTGTATTATGGGACGTTTTTGGGTACGTTGGTGGGTACTTTGGTACGGGACGTTGGTACGGGAGTTTTGAAGGAACACTTTTTTAAATAGTAGTGCTGTATTCTTGAATATTATTTTTTAGATTGGTACCCTTTTTGGTCCGGTACGATAGTACGATACGTTGGTACGGGACGTTGGATTCAACACTTTTTTCACTAGCAGTGCTGAATTTTTGAATACCGTAATCCCTCACTTTTTTTCCCGATATAAAACAGAAAAAATGTGTTTTGTCTCATGGTATAAATTCGGTTTTGTGGCCACTTTTTGATAGTATTTTGTCCCATGTACAATTCCGAATTTATACCATGGTACAAAAAAGTTAATTTCATGTAATGCTGAGCTAAACATCAAACAGATTCCGTTAGACTGGAATTTGATTTTATTAGGTTCGAACTCAAGTGTATTAATTTTTTGATAAAGCTATCAAAATTGTACTTTGGTACGGGTCGTTGGTGGGTACTTTGGTACGGGTCGTTGGTGCAGGTCGTTGGTGCAGGTCGTTGGTGCAGGTCGTTGGTTGGTACATTTGTACTGGTCGCTGGTGGGTACTTTTGTGGGTACCTTGGTACTGGTCCCTGGTGGTTACGTTGGTGGGTACGTTGGTACGGTACGATACTATCGATGGTACGCCTTTTTCTCACTAGTCGAGCTGTGTCTGTTTAGCTTTTTTAGGTAGAGTAACGTATTTTTATTTTATTCATCAGAGTAGGTCATTGCACTTTATTTGTCTCTTGCAAGTTTAAGGTAAGATTTTATTATTCAATTCGAACCTTCAGGTTAGAGTGGAGTAGGAAAGTGATAGCAAGTGAGCTTGATCAAGATTGACTTTTTTTTATTAATTTATTTTTTTTAGTAGCCTCGAATTGTACAAGCTGTTTTAATGTTAAGTTTGGAAAGCAATTGTAGCCTTTGGTTTTTTCCATATTGGCAGATTAGAAGTATTGGATATGAAAAAAAAAAGTTTCAGGGGAAACCTTTGATAAAACTTCTATTAGATGACACCTTTTTTATAAATTTAGGATACGCTATAAAAAAATTATTTGAGGGCAAAAAAAATCATGCAAACCCGGTAAGGCTCTTTGAATTTTGAAGGTGAGAGACTAATCGACGAACTGAAAGATGCAAATGAAATATTGAACCGAGAACTAACTAAATTAAGAAAAAAGAACAATGCATTACAATTGGAACTGACTAGCATAAAAGACAAGTATTAACAAAATTTAATTGTAAAAAAATATTAAACCTTTAGGTCTTAGAAAAAAAATTTTTGTCTATGATCGGAATGCAATTTACGAAAATAATTTTAAATTATAGACTTAGTTTTGGTGTTTCAAAAAAAATACCGAAGAAAAAAAACGTTTTGAAATTATCAAAGAAAAACAAGAGGAAACAGTTAAGAAGTTGCGAGGTGAAGATTTGATAATGAAACAGTCGATCAGAGACTTACAACAAAAGGTATTTTAAGTTTTCTTATTTCTGATTGCTGATGGTTTTTATATTTTTGTTAAAGATTTTTGAGTTAAAAAAAAACTTTTCTAATCGTTCAAAAAAACAAAAAGAAGGTGGACTTGAGGTAAATTTATAATTTCAATCAATTTTAGAATTTAAAAAATCTCTTTAAAAGAAACTCAAAAAACATGTCCTTGAGAAAATAAATATTGAGTCAATTAATCAAAACGATTATTTTACAAGCACTGAAGAACCGATAGATTTGATGAATAAAAATGTAGACTCAAAATTATGTCCCCTCTTTCAAAAATGTGAAGGGAAAGGAAACTCAAAATCATTTAATGGAGTTAGACACCGGACAATTGAGAGTTGTCCTCTGTTTAAAAGTCTTGGTGCGGAAAATATGAAAGAAATGAATCTCAAGCAAACAATTTTGGAAAAAGAAGATCTATTGAAATTGAACCGAGAAAATGGCATTAGAATATTTGATCTGGAACAAGAATTACTTTCTTTCAAAAACCGAGAAATATTTAATCAAAAAGTGAATGACAAAGATAATGATTCAAATATTTGTCAAAAAGAAGATTGTCTTGCAAAATTGAAAAAAATTTCAGATGAAAAATCATCTGAAATTTTTAACAGGATTGCGGAAATCAAGCAATTTAGAGAGTATTTTAACTTAAGAAAATTTTTTTGAAAAGTGAGTAATTTATTTTTTTTTAGTGAGAATGAAAAAATTCAAACGAAACTTGATCAGTCTAAAGAAGAGCTATCAGCTCTAAAAGTTGAACCGAAAAAAAGTGATGACTCACTCACTAAATAGTAATCATTCAAAAACTTGTTTTTTAAATTTGCATTTTTAAATGTCGATTAAAGTCTTGAAGGAGTCTTTGAGAAATTCAAAAGTCCGCTAAATGATGAACCGATCGATTTTCAAAATCAACTAAATGAAATGAACTCAAAAAATAAAGACAAAGATAATTTAATTTTTGAAAAAGAAAGCACTATAACTGAACTCAGTAATGAAATCATTTTGCTAAATAGGTATTTTTCATGTTACAAAAATATTCATTCATAAACCTGTTTCAATTTCATTTTTAGAATGATTTCTCAACTAAATAGTGAAGTTGCCCAATTTAAAACAAATTCGAATTCATTTTTGAATACTGAAAAAGAACCGACTGTAAAAGAATCGGAATTTAAGTCAATGGTTGAAAAGTTCACAAACGAATACTCCAAATTGCTAACACAAAGCCAATCAGTGTTAAAAATAAAAGAAAGTGAGATTTTTCGTTTAGGTCAACAAGTTGAATCAATTCGAACCGAGTCAAAAAAAATTTCAGATGAAAAATCATCTGAAATTTTTAACAGGATTGCGGAAATCAAGCAACTTAGAGAGTATTTTAACTTAAGAAAATTTTTTTGAAAAGTGAGTAATTTATTTTTTTTTAGTGAGGCTTTAAATCGGAAGAAAATTAATGATAATTTAAGTGAAAATTTGAAACGAATTGAAGATAAAATCCTTTTGACTAATAATCTTGAAACAACCCATGTATTAGAATGTTTCCGAAACGAATATAATTCTCTTTATAATCAAGCCTTTAGCGAAGTAAATAATAGAGATAAACAAATATATGAGCTAAAAGCGTAATTTAAATTAAATATTTTAGTTTTCTTTTTATTAATATTTATTCAAAAGGCAAATTGAAGAATTTTCAAAAACTATTCCTACCAAAGTATCACTTTTTGAAACGAATCCTGTGTCGAAGTATGGTGATGAACCTGTTGTAAGTAAAGTTTTTCAAAACTGCATCTTTATTTTATTTACACAAGAACTGATATTTAGAGAAAATTTTTTTTTAAATAATCGTTTCCGTATTTTGCTGATGATTTTGAAAAGTCTTAAAAAAAGTCTAAAAAAATTTAGTCTAAAAAATCATAAACCCAAAAGTATTCTCGTATGTATTCTTCTATTTAATCACCTATGTATTCTTAAATGTTTTCTTCTATGTATAAAAAATATGTATTCTTTTGTTTTCTCGAATACATATTTATGTATTCTTTTGATTTTAATAAACAAATAATACATATTATGTATTCTGGATACATATTTTATGTATTCGAGAATACATGGCAAAAAGGAGGCTCGCAGGAGTCATCTAAACCGTATTAAGTTCAAATAATGTTTCAATGTAAAGTTATCAATTCGAATTTATCAATCTAAAAAAATCTTTATTCCTTGCATTTTTCGATTGTGACAAATTTTCTGAGAGTTCCGGCTGTTATTTAATTTAGATGCAGTAAAAAATTTTATACTTTTTAATCAGTTTTTTATAAAGACATGTGCTTTTTGTGATAAACAATGCAAAAATATGCATGGTTTTTCGGTTCATTGTGGTCATATGCACAAATGTAAAAAATGCTGCATTTCAGTCTTGAAATGTAGGTGTAAATCGTAAAAATGCTAAGTCGATATTAATAAAGCTTTAAGAATATGAGTTTGAAATTGTTTTTATGAGAAAATTACAGACTACGAAGATTTCAGTATTTTAGCTTTTTTGGGAATTTTTAACATGGCATTGATTTTCTTTTAATTAACTTATAATAAAAAAGAAATTCGGCTTCAAAAATGAGGGTGAAGATGTACTTTTATTAAATAGAGAAACTAATTTCCGTATGACGGTAATTTAATTTAATGTTAATAATAATATTTGGTTCTCTTTTTAATAAAAAGTGTCTTTACTCTTATATTTTAATCTATCGTTCTCTTTTATTGTAGGTTAACTGAAAGCTTATTCTTGTCAGATGATTTTTGTTAGACTCTCAAAGTAGGCGAATGCTGTTTCTTTCTTTGTTTTTTGTAATTTTTTTTAATCAGTATTCAAACAAATATTTTTATTAAAGTACTTTCATTAAACTATTTTGCTTTTTATAAACTTAATAAAATATATAGCAAATTAATGATTTTTTTCCCAAAAATACTGATACATTTTAAAGTGTATAATTAAAACTTCGGTTTAATTTTAAAAAATAATGCTACGAAAAATTAAATTTGAATATTTTTGGAAAATCCATATATAGAAAGTGTTAAAAAATGAGAAAAACATCTCTCGATCTAATAAAATTAGCAAAAATTACTGCCGAAATTTTTGAAAGCCAGAATATTGATCCGAAAAAATTTCCGAAATTATCAAGGTCACCTGAAAACGTTTGGTCAAAAATAACAGTCCAATATTTTGGTGTTAATTGTGCAAATAAGGCTTTGTTGATTTTTACGTGGTTCAGACGAAACACAGAGAACTATGCGAAACTTGTAGAATCTAAAATGAAAAATTTAAACGACGATGAACCAATGTTTGAAGACAATCTTCTTGAATCTTTTTTGATCATATTTCGAAGCGAAGAATTCAGTGAATTTAGGGTTTCTGGGACAGATAGAAGGAGGCTTCTTGTTGATTTTGAGGAGGCTCTTAACAGAAAACTACATGTAAATGGTTTAAAATGTAACTTTAGAAGCAACTATAATTGGTTTAAGAAAGAGAGTGATTTAAAAAACAAAGAGATATGGTCCGGGTTATATACTTGTATCGAACCGAATTGTTCTAATTTCATTAAGACATCAATCCGAGATACTAAAAGTAAAAACATAGTTGTAAGAGTTTTGTTTTCTGGACAAAATGAACATGACCGAATACATAAACAAACAAGAATAACAGGTATTGAAAGAAAAAATCTTGGTATCAGATTAAAAGCAGAAGGAGTTTTAAATACTTTGAACACACTAAAATTGTCTGGTTATGTTGGACGGAAAAGTAATATTCTAAAAGTTTTTTTTATGTTAAATTTAATGCATTTAAAAAGGTTACAATGTCGAATTAAACACGTTACAAAACATAAAAAATGAACTAGATAATCGATTTAGACTCAGCCGTTATCTGATGTTTGATTTAAAGGCAACCAAAGTATTAAGTGAGAATATAGGTTTTACTACAAACTCTGAATTTAGAGGATTTGTTCATAATATATGTTTGGACCCTTACGGATTTCTTTTAATGAGTGATATTCAGGTATTAAATTTTAGAATTTTATTCCATAAAATATGTTATCATGTTTTTTGTAGATAAAAATTTGGAATAGAGTTCAAATTAACTGTCCAATATGGTTTTTCGATGCGACTGGGAGCGTTCATATAGACATTAGCCAGCAAAAAAAACCTCTTTTGTATTCGATTGTTATACATGATCGAAATAAGAAACAGATTTTACCATTGGCGGAATTTATTACAACAGATCAGAGCTCAAAATCAATTTCAAGTTTTCTTCATTTTTTCGAGTACAACATTCAATTAAATAAAAAAAAAACAGGATTTTCAGTTTCTCCGATTGTAGTAACTGATTTTTCTTGGGCCTTGATCAATTCTGTATTATCTGTTTTTAATAAAATCTCCATCAAAAATTATCTCGATTGGAGTTTTAGTGAAATATTCAGTTCTATTTCAAGCTTTAAAAAAAAAAGAAAGACACACATTTAATCTGTAATACTCGTATATATTTATGCTCAACACATTTTTTAAAATTGATGGTCAAAAAAGCAAAGCAAACAAATGTAGAACCGAACATTAAGAATTTTTTTATTTTTTGTTTTTCAATGTTACAAAATTCTATTACAATCGCCCAATTCAACAACTATCTGCTAAACATTTTCAATATTTTTATGAATCCTGTCAAAAATGAAAAAGTTTGCTATTCGCTGAATACAATGCGGATGGAAATAAAGAACCGAAATTTAGACTTTTACGATATTTCAAGTTTTGATAATGGAGATGAATCAATGGACAAATCGGATAATTTTAAATTTTGGGATAGAGATAATTCAGAGAATGAATCGATTGAAACTCTTAAAAAATCTTCACCGTTTAGTCCATACTTTATTACAGTTTTAGAAGAGTTTGAAACGAAAATAAAATACGACCAGAGCCGATTTAAATCGTTCGAACAAAATTTATTTTTTAATCCTAAGTTATTTTCATTGATTACTGACCAACTCTATTTGATGCCAATATGGACTGGTATTTTAATCGATCATCTTAAAAAACAGAGTTCGTTGGACCTATCAGATTGTTTCAAAACACGTCTCACAAATAATCCGGTAGAAAATTATTTTGGAGTTTTAAAAAATCGCATCCTTCTTAATAGGAAAGTCTTTCCCAGCGAGCTAGTTAGCTTAACTTTTCTAAGATTAAAATCCAAATTTTTAGATTTTTATATGGATGATTCACAACCAAAAGAATCAACTCCAAATTTAGTAGCTAAATTGAAAGAAAATTGGTCGGATAAAAAAAAAAAAAGCGAAAAAAAAAGAATTTTCTTTGAAGCTGAACCGATAAAAGAAAAAGGATTTTTTTACAAAAACAAAGACGTATACAGCCTAATCTATGAAGACTTATATGAATTTGACCCGACTCATCTAAATATTCAAAGTAACGAATTCAAAAGAGTCTCTTATTATATTGATGAATTTGTTGCAAAATCATATGTACAACATGAACCGATGGATACTGATTGTAAAAGTTTAAATGTCGTCCAGAAAAAAGAGTCAATTTCTTTTGACTTAAGACCATTCAAAATTTTTTTAGAAGAAATTTCAAATAATGACTTTTCATTCGAAAAATGTAACAGTTTTTGTATTAATCAAAAGGATTTGTTTATTCAACTCGCAAAGTTTTTGAGAGCCAAAGTAAAATCAGTCTTATACAAAGATCAGACACTCGAAACATATAACCCGTTTAAACTAATTTTAGAACTGTTTAATCTAACAAATTTTTCTCCTATTACGACAAGAGGTGATGGAAATTTCTTCTATCGTGCTGTTTCTGTTTGTTTATTTGGAACCGACGATTTTTATTTTGTCATCAAAATTGGGTCTTTATTTATGTTGATTGAGTACAAAGAGCTATTCGAAAATATAATAAAAAATCATCATTATCAAAATTCTTTTGAGATAATATTTTGCAAGTCTAAAAGAGAAAATGAATGGGCAATGGAATTAAATATTCTTGCTACAAGTATTTTGTTAAATAGGGCCATTTACTCATATGGTTTGAATAGTGAGACATTTATTCCTTACTGTCAAAAATATTTAATTTTCAACTCGCAGTCTGAACCGATTAGATTGGGATTTTTTATCAATCATTTTATATCGATTCTTAATAAATTTGAAAATGTTCATGAAGTTAGTACTGATGCAATAGATTTGTTTGTTAACTACAGAAATACTTTTGAAATAGATTTTTATGAATAAAAAAATAAAAATTTAATAATTTCTTTATTATAATTTTTGTTATTCTACATGTAATTGTGTAGATTATAGTATTAAACAAAAATTTTAATAAATATTTAAAAAAAAAAATGAAACATAGTTTGTTGATTTTGGCACGATTGGGCGTGAAATGCAAATCGGTACTTATGTCGAAAAATTATTGGCCTCTGAAGTAAGTGGTAATGTCATTGATTTGTGTCCAGTCGGAGCTTTGACCTCGAATCCATACGCTTTCACTGCCAGACCCTGGGAATTGAGGTTTGTAAATTTTTAAATTCCTTTCGACTGACATTGTATAAATCTTCTTATTCCAGAAAGACCAGCTCAATTGATGTTTCGGACGCTTTGGGATCGAATATTGTAGTTCAACATGTCTTTTTTACGTATGTCATTAGAGTTTATGTCGAAGAAGCCTTCCCAACCCAAGGAGCTGGCAGTGATTTAAGAACCAATTACTTAGCCAATACGAGCATTAACTCGATCGAACAATCTGATCTAGTTCTATTAATCGGAACAAATCCACGTTACGAAGCCCCATTGTACAACACTCGCATCAGAAAAAGTCTTGTACACAACGAATTAAGAGTCGCTTTACTAGGCTCTAAAGTAAATCTATCATACGAATACGACTATTTGGGAGACTCAGCTCAAGCTTTAGAAGATCTTTAATCGGAAAACACGAATATAGCAAATTTTTAGCTCAAGCTAAGCGACCGTTAATCGTTTTAGGCTCAACTGCTTTACAACTTAAAGATGGCAATGCTTTATTAAACCATATTACTCGATTAGCAAAAAAGCTAAAAGCTTAAAATCGTTGTCCAACTGATTGGAAAGTCTTTAATGTCTTACATAGAGTAAGAGTCACGCAGTCATTTTAGTTATTAATTTTTTATTGGGCATGTCAAGAAGCCGCTTTCGACGCTGGTTACAAAATAGGTGAACAACATATCAAATCCCAAACACCAAAGATTATGTACTTATTAGGAGCTGATGAAGATCTAGTACCGCGCAGCGATTTACAAGAAACAATTATAATTTACCAAGGGCATCATGGTGATCGTGGTGCTGAAATCGAAGATGTCGTCATACCAGACGCGGCTTACACTGAAAAATCAGCCACTTATGTAAACACTGAGGGTCGTGCTCAACAAGCATCGTTTGTTTTTTCTCTTTGTTTTTTAAATAAATGTTTTTTTGAAGTAAATTATTTACATTTTTAAAATTGTGAGGACCCAACCACGGCATAGTTACGACTATGCTACTGCCATCCACTCCGGTAACTTAGGGACTTTAATCTTAAGCAAATTGTAAATCCTTGCAAACTACCCCGGGGTAATGGGCTATTAATAGCTTTAATCCCCCTACCTAAGACTCGGTTATAACCTCAGTTTTTTAATTTCGAATTTTCTTTTAAACCCCGGCGCAAAATTAAAAAAATAATATTTATTATTCCTATAAATTTAGAGAATAAAATTCAATACAACCCCAGTGTGCTTCCTCAGTATTTTTTTTATAGTCGCATGGGATTTTATTGATGTAAAAATTACACACCCATGAGGTTAAAATTTGTTTTGTTCGTGTACATTTAAGATTTGCAAACAATGCTTATTCTATTCTTATTTAAGCAATAGTATCGATAATGTTACATGTAACAACATCTGAATACACAAGTTTTAGCGGAATTTATGATTGGTTTAAAAAAATAATAGCGAGTCAAAAAGTCCGCTAAAATTCAGGTATTCAGGATTAGTTACATGTAACATTGAACGAAACTTACGGTAGTCGGTTTCAATTTTTAATTTATCAAAAAAAATTAAGATGTATCAGTTGATGAGATAGTTCAAACTTGCGAGGAGAGTGGCGAAGAGTCTGATACGGATATGGAAATAAATTGAATTTTAAAGTTATATTATTCTCTTTTTTTTTAATTTTTTTTATTTTACTTTCAATTAACCTTCAACACCTTCATTAAGTTTCAATGAAGGCTTTAACAAAGGTTTTTGAAGTTTTAGTGAACGCTCATTTTCGGATGTTTTCTATTACAAGGTTAAAACTTTTAAAAAAAAAATTTTATTAAAGAATACATTTGCTTCTAAATTTTATTCAAGTCAATAATAAAAAGTAATATAACAAAATTTTTTTAAAATTTTTAAATTATAATAAATCTTGGTCCCTTTGACTAACTAATTGTTTGCGTAGATACTGAACACCCACTTTTGATCCATAAAACTTCGAATCTTAAACGAATCGCCAGTATGTCGAAAAAAAAACTTCTCATTAGCTTTAAAAATTTTAAATGATGCCTCGGTTTACTCAGACGAATTACAAAAAGCATTTTTTGTTGATCGAAATGTAAATGAGAACAGGATATCGGTTCACTTCTAAAATTTATTAAAATATAAACTTGATGTTAATTTCAATGTTTTACAAAAGAATTACAAATGTTCTTGTTCCCTAAAAAGGTCTAGAATTGTCCGAATGTGCTAAAAAAAAAGATTGCGGTTTCCATTTAGACGAGGTTCATTATAAATTATCAATTCTTGAACGACGTAAGAAACTTCTTTTTGATTTCCAGATTCATCCTCATAATCTTTTCGTAAAATTAAAAAATGAATTAGTAAAAAAAAATAAGAGAGGCTGAAATCTTACAAAACATTATCGGTTCTTTCAAATTATTCTCTGGATTAATCAAAGCAGCTGAAAAATTGTGTAAAAAAGTCGACAATCTTTGAAAGTAAACAAGTTCATTCTAAAATGATTTTTGTTAACAAGAGAATCAAATTTTAAGAAATTAAAAAACCTACCGAGACTCTTGTCTTTTGACTCCTAAGAGTAAGATGTTCTGAGAAGGCTGGTGCGATTGGATTCATTATAGAATTCTTAAATAACGTATAAAAATATTCTTTAGAATTTAAAAAACTGTTGTAAAAATCAAAAAAAAAATTTAAGAAATTTTAAATTTTAAAAAAAAAATATTAATGCATTCAAACTTTTTTTTTTTTATTTTTTTGCAGTATTTTTATAAGTCATAAATTTCATTACATTCACATTGGAAATGATTGCAATTTTTTTTGTCTTTGAAAAAAAAATTTCAAAATTTTTCTTTTAATTTTAAAAATCAATAGAATATCAATAGCTGACTTCTTGTAGAAATTTTATTTTTTAGTATCATTTAGCATCTTATGCTAAATTTAATTCTTAAAGGAAAAATTCTAATTCAATTGTTTTTCACTTTTTATTTTAATTTTAAATTTTGAGCATGTGATCATGAACACGAACTTCAACATGCCAGCTTCATTAGGTTATATAACCGAAACGGAACAGGATCCTGCACTTCTTCAATCAATTTCCGTAAATTGTAATGACAAAAAGTATAGTGCTCGTATTTGTTCGGAGAGAAGTTCAGAAATGTTTTTCTCATTATTCGTTAGTGAATGTGGACCTTTTGAAGAGCTCGCGAGTGTTATTGAAATCAAAGATCATTCATTTGATGTTCTAATCGTCAATTTGGGAATATCAAAGAGAAATTATTGTGATAAATTAGACATTATTGAAAACACTGTTAAATATGTAAACTCTGATTTTAGACAAGAGTTGTCATTTACATGGAAGGCTAATGAAAAACAAAAGGATGAAATCGTTCAAAAATTGCAATTGTTTAGTATAGTCAATATTGTTTTGACAAAACATGAATCGGACCCTCTTAAATTTAATGTAAGTTGTAAATTTTGTTTTTAAAATAAAAAAACCTTTCTAAATTGTTTTACACTTCAAGATAACTTTGAAACATCCAAACGAAAAATTGGTATGCACAAAATTTTCCAAAGAAATTCAAGAAATAAAAGAAATAATTGATTATCAAAATGATGACGTTGCAACTGACATTCTATTTCAACGTATTGACACTGATCCGTACATGTGTGATTAAATAGACTTTTTTTTTAATTTATTTAAAATGTTCGAAAAAGATTTATTTATTTTCATTTTTGTAAGAGAATTTGTCTAGTTAAAAATAAAAGATGTTATGTGTCATCTATTGTCAATGACTGCATGAAAATCACTTATGGAAGCTTTGTTAACTTTACTTAATACTTTCCCATATAAAAGGCTCATTTGATTTTTATGCACTTTATATCCTTTAAAGAAAGGAATCAATTAAATAAAGGGAACCTTTATGTAAACTTTATGGGCATTTTTGCAAAAAATTATGTGGTATCTAAATAAATATTACTTTGTATTTTTCAAGGGTTAACCCTAACACAAAAAACCGTATCAAAGAAACCTAACAATAAAATCGAGATCTATCACTTCGTCAAAAAAATTATTGGGGCTAATTTTGCGCTAAAGATGAAACACCTCCAGTGGTTAGGATCAATTACAGGATTTTTATAAAGTTTAGTTCAAACTGGTATAAACAGTCTACTTCTTAGAGGTATCAAGGAGTCAAAAAATTCTCAAGTTCATCTTCTCAATTCTCACCATTTGGTATAAACAGTCTACTTCTTAGAGGTATCAAGGAGTCAACAAATTCAAATATTCCGGTTGGACAAATTGATTTAGTTTTAACTTGAGAATCCAAATTATTGAAATGGTAATAATAAATTTGAAAAATATTGAAATGAAAAAAATAAAAATAAACTGATAAAAAACACTTCCAATTGAAATTATTGAAAACTTACCTTTTTAAAAACGACAAATCGCCCTCCCATTTTCACATCCGGGCTTGGGACCGGCCAAGGCATGGTTAACGGCTATGCTACTGTCATCCTTTCAAGTAACTGTGGGACGTTCATCATAAACAGCGCCCCTCATTCGAGCCGAAGCTGCGAACTCGACAACTATCCAGAGTTAGCTTGGCACCACAAACCTAGCGTATTCTACATCAAGTAGAATAATTAACTTTGTTACCAGGGCTACACCTATTGCTAAATGGGTCGACTGTAAAAAAAGTTCCTTCGCCCGTTCCCATGCTACTATACAGAGTGATGGTCAAAGCCAGCTAATTCTAACTTCTTTAATTAATCTTAGTGTTGTCATTTTCAAGGTTCGAACTGAGTTCAAAATTTTTTTGATAAGCGATAATAATACATTGAAAATATTTTAAACAAAACCAGGACACGATGCTTAAACCTCTGGTTATTAGCTCTCTAATTTGTACTGATACCAACAATATAAATAATAATATGATCTTGTACTTGAAGATAAAAAAATAACGAAAAAGTTCGAACGAAAACACTAATTAATCTAAGAATTTTATTAAAAATTAATGAATCTCAATTTTTTTAAATTTAATAAAATGTTGTTGAAAGAAAGGAAAAAAAAATGACACCTATCGCCAAGAAGAGCAAAAAATCTCAACTGTACTCCGCTTGAAAAAATGAAAAAAATTAAGCTTTTTGAGGATTTTGAATTTCGGTTTATTAAATTCTCCTCTTCCCCTCTTTATGGTCATTTTGACTTTTTTGTCATTCAGTCCCATGTATTCTTGTCTCCATTTAAAAATAGTTAAGGATGATTACATCAAAATAAAACGAAAAATTTCTTTTTGGTATACTTTATTAACAATTTGCGACGTTTCGGTAAAGCGAAGTTACCATTATCAAGCTGTTAATTGATCTAAAAGGGAAATACGATTAAAAATTCAAGGAAGATTTTTATGAAGTTTGAAATAAAATTTTAATATTTCAAAATTGAAACGCATATTTAATTAGTGGGGTTTATACTGCAAATACATATGTAATTGCAACCCCACTAATCGCTTGTTTTTCGAAACTGCGGATATGCTTGGATAATAAGAGTTTTGATTTCGTAGTTGGACTGAGAGTTCAACTGTTTGTTAAGAGACGGTTTACGTTTAAGAATGTGTAACAATTCTTTGATTCGAAGTTTCATATCTGTATCCGCTTTATCGATTATTTCGATGTTGTCGTAATCCATCAAGTGTCCACTACTCGATTCGTGTTGACAACATGATGATCCAATCGATTTCTTGTGTTCGTTTATTCGATACGATAAAATTCGTTTACATTTGCCTATGTATCAAAATAATTCAAGATGCCTCTGACAGTGGTGAAGACGAAAACGAAAAGAACGAAACAAATAATAATGAAAATAATAATCGTGAAAGCACTTTCAGCAATGCAAGTTTAAAGGTACATCCTGGATGTACTTGTGGAATCACTGGAATTTGTAAACAAAAATCTTAATTTTAAAAGTTTAAAAATAAATTTTTCAATAAATTTTGAAGAATAAAAAAGAAAAAAATTTAATCACGTTCTATTTAGATTATTTTGATTAGCTCAATTTACTTTACTCTTAATTCCTTCAATCTGCTTGCTAGTAAGCTTGTAATCAATGCAGAAGAAATTAGTAATTACCAGACGGTACCGACAGAAAAGTGTTGTCAAAGTTAAAAATTTTGTCTTGCCTTTTATTTATTTAAAATTTAAAAATGAAATCAAAAAAAAGCGTGGAAACAATCACTTTTCTTCTCTCTCTACGTCTCTTTCTTTTTCTCGACTCCAGTGTAAAAATTGATCTCAATTAGTCATGAGTAATTTAGATCATTTTAAACAAACAACATTTAAAAAACCACCCAAAAGATCCTAGAATTAAGTGAATATTAGTAAACCCCGTGACAACATTTTTGTTTTAAGTTTGATTTTTGAAGTTTGAGTTCAGTTGTTTGAAAAAAAAAAATTTTATAATTAGAGAGAACAAAAACACGCTGTTAAATAACTGTACTTGCTCAAGTTAAGTTAGCACATTGAAACACAAAAAAAAAATATTCTAGGCTTTTTAACTTGGTGGTTGTTGTTGTTGTTGTTATTGTTGTTGTTATTGTTGTTTGTTTGTTTGTTGACGTGGTCTACACATTAAAAATTTCAAAGCTAAGAACTTTTCTTTTCTATTGGATTTAAGTTTGAAGTTATTTGACTTTTGATAATTATTCCTTTTATTACATGTTTCTTTCTTTGTTTCTCTACCTAACTATCAATCTATCTATCTCTCTTTCTTTTCCCTTTTTAATCATCAATATTTATTTATCTATATATTTTTTTTTAAAATTAAGATTCGATTGATTCGGTTATTTGATCCATTCAACTTTACAACAAACTCCATTTACACTGACAAATAAATAACGATTTATCAACTGATTTTGATTTTGATTTCCGACTAACCAAAACAACAACACCAAGTGAATAAATGTAGGTTGAATTTGAATTTTTCGAATCCTCATCATTTATTTTGTAAATTGATTGCTTTAAATTGATCACGATCAATTGAAATCAATTTCAATATAATTTTATAATTTTTAAATCGAACAGTTATTCGTTTAAAAGTTTCAAAATTTAATTTTTAAAATTTTTATCAACCGGACATGTCGTGGGCAGCATTCAGCTTTTAAATCGTCTCTTTCTTCTAGACCAGGGACAACCAAAAGTTGCTTAAGTTGCTCGTCTCTGTTCTTGACTATCTGAAAAGGAAACACATCACTTAACAATAAACCGTAACAATAGTTAATCTTAAGTTTAATCAATAATTTTTGTATAAAAAGCTTCAAATTCGTATCGAATGGATGAATTAAGTCAACCACAAGCAAATGTAAATGAAGCATCAGTTCAAAATATTTTGTCGAGAAAAATTAATTGGAACAAAAAGAAGATCGATCTAATGCTAAAATATGAAAAGATATTCTTAAAACAATCGCAGAAAAAAATGAAAAAGTATAAAGGCATCAATGTTTACATAGCTGCTGAGCTAAATAAGAATCACGCCGATGAATTCGATAACATTGAAATCCTAAAACATCAAATAAGCGACAAGAGAGAGCAATTGAGAAGAAAATAATTTCTCTTTACTCTTTTAGTTTTTTTTTTTTTAACATTCTTCCAATTCCAAGCCATGTATTTGTATTTTCAAAATTTTTAAATGATCTAAAATAAATTTATGTAATTTTTCAATAGAAAATAAAATTGTATATATGAAATTGTTCATTAAATTATGGTTGCTTAAGTCATGAGTCATGAATTGACCGGTTAAGTTTCTCTAATTACAGGTGTAGTAAAGTTTGATTGGTTTAGATTAGACGTGTCTAATCCTAACCAATCGAAAACAGTGATCAAATTGAAACAAGTTCAAATGACTGTACCAATTCGAACACTTTACTTGATAATAAGTCAATGGTTATGGTTACATCTGAAATGAAAGCTATTTTTGATCGTCTTATTGAGATACTAAAAAGTCGACACCATCCAAACAAAATATTTGAGTCGTCAATTAAAGATCTTGAAATACGCCACAACGATTTAATATCATCGTAAAAAAAAACAAAACAAGAAAACGACGAGCTAAAAAATATAAATTCAGAGTTAAATTACAAAATAGCTCAACACAATCAATATGTTCAAGATTCCGATAACACGCAAAATAAGTACAAAATTGAAATTCAAAATTTACAGCTTCAACTGGTCGAGTTAAACGATAAAAATAACTTGCTCAAAGATGAAATTAAACTTAACAAGTTAAATTAACTCAGAGTGAGACAAAATGTAAAATGAGTTACAATAAAATCGAGGCTCAGGTAAAATTTGATTTGGAAGTTAAATTTGAAGTCGAACGCAATAAATTAATAAGCGATCGTACAAAAGAGAAATTAAAAGCTATTGAAGAATTCGAGAAAACTCGCTCTCATCTAGTTGAGATATCACAAGAAAAAGTCGTAAATCTACAAGATAGATTGAATAATGTTGAGTTCAAATACAACGATTTATTAAGCTATCATAATACATTGTTGAATGAAAATGCCGAACTAAAAGATAAACTAGAGAATGAATCGAAAAAACACTACGAAGCATTGAAAACAAATAATCAAGTAAATGAGAGTCTATTGGAAGAGATAAGCCGTTTAAAGGACGAAGTTAGAAACCAATGTGAGTACAATATGAATTTAAATGAAGACATAAGAAAATTTCAAGTTATTTTAGAGACCGAACAGAGACTAAATAGTAGCACAGAAGATTTGTCAAAATCGTCTATGAGCACGTCGGCTACCGACGAAAATTGCTCTTTGCTAATGCTTGATTATTCAACACTTGAAAATACAACAGCTAATTCTACCACCATAAATGTAAAAAAACGAAGACGAGTAACTTTGGATAACAATTTGTCCGGATTATCTGAAACAGATTTAGAATTTTCAAACAACAGAACTCTTTAAACCGTTGGCTGTCTTTTGTCTATTTCAATCAATTAGTTTTAATTTATTTTATTTAATTTTTTTCATTTTTTAAATTTATTTTACCAGTGACTAGAACTCTTCTTTTTTTTTTTATTAATTAAAATTTTAGATTTTTTATTTTAAATCATAAACTTTTATAATTAATTGATAAATTTGCATTACAAAAAATAGAATAACCTTTGAATTATTTTTTGTTTATCAAGTTCCACAGAAGGAGCATCGATGAGTCAACAAACTAGTCAAGTTAATCGTCTCAAACTATCAAGAACTCGTACCCACAAGTTAAAAAGTCATCTCACGAGAAAAAGATTTAATTCAATTGATTTAAATTAGTCTAGTCTAATTGAGATCAATATTTGATCCTCAGATCCTAAATCGGTTGAATACTCAACACACATGTAAGTAAAAGAATATTGTTATCTTCTCAATTGATTTCACGTTTGAAAACGTTTTCGTTCTTTACTTGTCAAGCTGATTTTTACTAGTCTTTTGATGGAATTTACGACACCCCAATACGACAAGATTCGAACGCGTTATCCTCGGCTAATTTATGCTTTTTTTGAGAAATAGAAGGAATCGTTTATATGAATAAATTAATGTGATTTCTATGGTTTTTCGATACGGTAAAAATGAATCTTAGCTTCCGTGTCCAGTCAATCAATTTCAAAGAAACTTAAGGAAAATAATTTTGAACAAGGCATATAGCATATCGAAATATTATCTCTTGTATAAACTTCCAAAATCGTATACTGGATCCTTGATAAGAAGTATGAGTAAAGTAAAAATGATAATTGATGAAACAGCACCTTCATCAGTGATCATTCGACGGTTTTACATTTGAAATTAATTGACTGGGATCATTTGGAAAAGCTTGGAGATATGAACTGAAAAGCTGGCACCATAATCGAAGCTGGCACTCTGGTTTTGGCACTTGAGCGATTATGGGTAACAGTACTTAAAATATTTTTTTGATAGAAGATAGAGTGTACGTGATCCAAAAAACTGATTTCAACACATGTAACAAATCATATATTAATTAACATAGCAAAAATTGGTTTAAAGCAAGCCTTAAAATTGGTGTAAATTGAGCACTTTAATAAAATTCTCTTGTTTTATAAAATAAAAATTTAATCTGTGAAGACAATATTTAAGCAGATACAATGCTTATTTAAAAAAAAATTGAAAAAAAAAATTGAAAAAAAAAAATTCTTTTAGTTGTTTTTTTGTTGTTGCAAGTTTAAAAATTTATTTTAAAAATAGATTCGTAATTACAATCGTTATTTAAATTGTCGTAATCGACCCGTTATCGGTCTATGACCTATTCGTACCCGATCATGGTAAACGACGTAGAGACATAGTCGAACAAAATGAAAATCAACGCTTTAATCCAATTGTCCAAGCCAAATAAAACAGAGCAATCAAAACAGTACTCTTAAGAGACTTGCCTAAACGTGCTCGCTGCTTTAAACCAACTACCAGTCAATTTAGCAATTGGCATGTTTTTTTTTCTTTTGTATTTTTTTGTGCTTTTTTTTAAATTTTAAATGCCGAAAATATGATAAAGGTACATGAATAAAAAAGATACCTTTTAATAGAAAAATGTCAATTCTTTTTGGATCTTAAATCATAACATTAAGAAAAGTCTAATTATACACGAATAATTGAGTAAATTTAAAAATATTGATGAAAAAAAGAAATTTTGTTAAGTTTATTTCATGTTATTTTATCTTTTGAAAATCTTTGCTCTGAGAGAAAAATAAAAAAAGATAAAAATAGAACAAGATAAATTAGTTAATTAGTTTTCAAAATTATTCTTCAAAAATATTAGAAACTTTAATATTTGTGCCATTATCAGAATGTCTTCAGTGATTATTCAATTTTTTAGTATGGATTATTCGATATTCCATCAGAAGGATCAGTCAGATATAAAGTATATTTATTTAGCGATTAGTTGAGTTATTTTTTTAATGATTTTGACGACACGATTTTTAAGATGGTTCGATTTTAAGCACCCATGTTTGTCAACCGAAAGATCGTTATTCAATTATGACGAACTAATTTAAAAAGCAAAAGATTTGCTTCGTTAATTTTCTTGCTGTTTTTTTTAATAAAAACATTTTAAAGAACTCTTTTTGATCTTTATCCAATTTCTAAAAAAGCATCAGACTTACTAAGTTAAAAAAAACGCTTACCGATAAAAAACAAAATGTAATTGACTCAATCGAATACAAGTAAATTTATTGAATTGAAAATCATTAGCTCTCTTAATTTATTTTTATGCTTTATATAAGGTTTCGTTTTTTAAAATCGATTTAAGATCAAATGTCCTTTTTTTCTTTGTTATTACGTTTTGATCGAAAAACATGCCCAATTTTATTCGATAATGTTTTTACGAAAATGAAAAAGCTACTTTATTTTCTTTCTGATCAAGTTTTTTTTGTGTTCAAATATGGTTAGACACCGAATAGTCAATTTAAATGAGAATCGTAAATTTTTTTGCGGTCCTGTCGAGTTTGTTTTCAAGATATATCGAATAACAATTGGTGTATTTTTTCGTCTTTTATACAGAAATTACATACAATTTTGAAAAAGACATAGAAAAGGATTATAAAATGAAATATATTTTTTAAAAAAAATATTTGGGGGTTAGATTTGCTAAATAAAATATTGCAATTTTATTTTCCTTGATAAGTCTTGATATAAATAATTTTTATCCTTCTGAAGGATTTAGGAAATAAAAAAAAAGGTACTAACTGTAATCCAAAATTATTAAAAAATTAGATAATTCTTTGAAATACAGCTGGTAATTACTGAAAAAAAATTTGGAAGAATAACGATAATAGAAAGTTGGGAAATTGACTTGGAATATTAAGAGATGTGATTCCGAAAATTTTGTTCTTAACTCTTTCAGTGATATGCTTGAACATTGTTCCAAAGCTGAATTTAGTTGAAACATGTCCTAAACAAAATTTTGGGACATGGTTCAACTAACTCCAGCAATGGAATCATACTTTTTAAGAATGAAAAAAGTTTGATTTTTTAAAGCTTTTTTCATTCTTAAAAATTTTCAGAGATATGCTTGAACATTGTTCCAAAGTTGAATTTAGTTGAAACATGTCCTAAACAAAATTTTGGGACATGGTTCAACTAACTCAAGCAATGGGATCATACTTTTTAAGAATGAAAAAAGTTTGATTTTTTAAAGCTTTTTCATTCTTAAAAATTTTCAGAGATATGCTGGACCATAGTTCCAAAGCTTAGTTTAGATGATACATGTCCTAAACAAAATTTTGGGACATGGTTCAACTAACTCCAGCAATGGAATCATACTTTTTAAGAATGAAAAAAGTTTGATTTTTTAAAGCTTTTTTCATTCTTAAAAATTTTCAGAGATATGCTTGAACATTGTTCCAAAGCTGAATTTAGTTGAAACATGTCCTAAACAAAATTTTGGGACATGGTTCAACTAACTCCAGCAATGGAATCATACTTTTTAAGAATGAAAAAAGTTTGATTTTTTAAAGCTTTTTTCATTCTTAAAAATTTTCAGAGATATGCTGGACCATAGTTCCAAAGCTTAGTTTAGATGATACATGTCCTAAACAAAATTTTGGGACATGGTTCAACTAACTCCAGCAATGGAATCATACTTTTTAAGAATGAAAAAAGTTTGATTTTTTAAAGCTTTTTTCATTCTAAAAAATTTTCAGAGATATGCTGGACCATAGTTCCAAAGCTTAGTTTAGATGATACATGTCCTAAACAAAATTTTGGGACATGGTTCAACTAACTCCAGCAATGGAATCATACTTTTTAAGAATGAAAAAAGTTTGATTTTTTAAAGCTTTTTTCATTCTAAAAAATTTTCAGAGATATGCTGGACCATAGTTCCAAAGCTTAGTTTAGATGATACATGTCCTAAACAAAATTTTGGGACATGGTTCAACTAACTCCAGCAATGGAATCATACTTTTTAAGAATGAAAAAAGTTTGATTTTTTAAAGCTTTTTTCATTCTTAAAAATTTTCAGAGATATGCTTGAACATTGTTCCAAAGTTGAATTTAGTTGAAACATGTCCTAAACAAAATTTTGGGACATGGTTCAACTAACTCCAGCAATGGGATCATACTTTTTAAGAATGAAAAAAGTTTGATTTTTTAAAGCTTTTTCATTCTTAAAAATTTTTAGAGATATGCTTGAACATTGTTCCAAAGTTGAATTTAGTTGAAACATGTCCTAAACAAAATTTTGGGACATGGTTCAACTAACTCCAGCAATGGGATCATACTTTTTAAGAATGAAAAAAGTTTGATTTTTTAAAGCTTTTTCATTCTTAAAAATTTTCAGAGATATGCTTGAACATTGTTCCAAAGTTGAATTTAGTTGAAACATGTCCTAAACAAAATTTTGGGACATGGTTCAACTAACTCCAGCAATGGAATCATACTTTTTAAGAATGAAAAAAGTTTGATTTTTTAAAGCTTTTTTCATTCTTAAAAATTTTCAGAGATATGCTTGAACATTGTTCCAAAGTTGAATTTAGTTGAAACATGTCCTAAACAAAATTTTGGGACATGGTTCAACTAACTCCAGCAATGGAATCATACTTTTTAAGAATGAAAAAAGTTTGATTTTTTAAAGCTTTTTCATTCTTAAAAATTTTCAGAGATATGCTTGAACATTGTTCCAAAGTTGAATTTAGTTGAAACATGTCCTAAACAAAATTTTGGGACATGGTTCAACTAACTCCAGCAATGGGATCATACTTTTTAAGAATGAAAAAAGTTTGATTTTTTAAAGCTTTTTCATTCTTAAAAATTTTTAGAGATATGCTGGACCATAGTTCCAAAGCTGAATTTAGTTGAAACATGTCCTAAACAAAATTTTGGGACATGGTTCAACTAACTCCAGCAATGGGATCATACTTTTTAAGAATGAAAAAAGTTTGATTTTTTAAAGCTTTTTCATTCTTAAAAATTTTCAGAGATATGCTTGAACATTGTTCCAAAGTTGAATTTAGTTGAAACATGTCCTAAACAAAATTTTGGGACATGGTTCAACTAACTCCAGCAATGGAATCATACTTTTTAAGAATGAAAAAAGTTTGATTTTTTAAAGCTTTTTTCATTCTTAAAAATTTTCAGAGATATGCTGGACCATAGTTCCAAAGCTTAGTTTAGATGATACATGTCCTAAACAAAATTTTGGGACATGGTTCAACTAACTCCAGCAATGGAATCATACTTTTTAAGAATGAAAAAAGTTTGATTTTTTAAAGCTTTTTTCATTCTTAAAAATTTTCAGAGATATGCTGGACCATAGTTCCAAAGCTTAGTTTAGATGATACATGTCCTAAACAAAATTTTGGGACATGGTTCAACTAACTCCAGCAATGGAATCATACTTTTTAAGAATGAAAAAAGTTTGATTTTTTAAAGCTTTTTTCATTCTTAAAAATTTTCAGAGATATGCTTGAACATTGTTCCAAAGTTGAATTTAGTTGAAACATGTCCTAAACAAAATTTTGGGACATGGTTCAACTAACTCCAGCAATGGGATCATACTTTTTAAGAATGAAAAAAGTTTGATTTTTTAAAGCTTTTTCATTCTTAAAAATTTTTAGAGATATGCTGGACCATAGTTCCAAAGCTGAATTTAGTTGAAACATGTCCTAAACAAAATTTTGGGACATGGTTCAACTAACTCCAGCAATGGGATCATACTTTTTAAGAATGAAAAAAGTTTGATTTTTTAAAGCTTTTTCATTCTTAAAAATTTTCAGAGATATGCTTGAACATTGTTCCAAAGTTGAATTTAGTTGAAACATGTCCTAAACAAAATTTTGGGACATGGTTCAACTAACTCCAGCAATGGAATCATACTTTTTAAGAATGAAAAAAGTTTGATTTTTTAAAGCTTTTTTCATTCTTAAAAATTTTCAGAGATATGCTTGAACATTGTTCCAAAGTTGAATTTAGTTGAAACATGTCCTAAACAAAATTTTGGGACATGGTTCAACTAACTCCAGCAATGGAATCATACTTTTTAAGAATGAAAAAAGTTTGATTTTTTAAAGCTTTTTTCATTCTTAAAAATTTTCAGAGATATGCTTGAACATTGTTCCAAAGTTGAATTTAGTTGAAACATGTCCTAAACAAAATTTTGGGACATGGTTCAACTAACTCCAGCAATGGAATCATACTTTTTAAGAATGAAAAAAGTTTGATTTTTTAAAGCTTTTTTCATTCTTAAAAATTTTCAGAGATATGCTTGAACATTGTTCCAAAGTTGAATTTAGTTGAAACATGTCCTAAACAAAATTTTGGGACATGGTTCAACTAACTCCAGCAATGGAATCATACTTTTTAAGAATGAAAAAAGTTTGATTTTTTAAAGCTTTTTTCATTCTTAAAAATTTTCAGAGATATGCTTGAACATTGTTCCAAAGTTGAATTTAGTTGAAACATGTCCTAAACAAAATTTTGGGACATGGTTCAACTAACTCCAGCAATGGAATCATACTTTTTAAGAATGAAAAAAGTTTGATTTTTTAAAGCTTTTTTCATTCTTAAAAATTTTCAGAGATATGCTTGAACATTGTTCCAAAGTTGAATTTAGTTGAAACATGTCCTAAACAAAATTTTGGGACATGGTTCAACTAACTCCAGCAATGGGATCATACTTTTTAAGAATGAAAAAAGTTTGATTTTTTAAAGCTTTTTCATTCTTAAAAATTTTCAGAGATATGCTGGACCATAGTTCCAAAGCTGAATTTAGTTGAAACATGTCCTAAACAAAATTTTGGGACATGGTTCAACTAACTCCAGCAATGGGATCATACTTTTTAAGAATGAAAAAAGTTTGATTTTTTAAAGCTTTTTCATTCTTAAAAATTTTCAGAGATATGCTGGACCATAGTTCCAAAGCTGAATTTAGTTGAAACATGTCCTAAACAAAATTTTGGGACATGGTTCAACTAACTCCAGCAATGGGATCATACTTTTTAAGAATGAAAAAAGTTTGATTTTTTAAAGCTTTTTCATTCTTAAAAATTTTCAGAGATATGCTTGAACATTGTTCCAAAGTTGAATTTAGTTGAAACATGTCCTAAACAAAATTTTGGGACATGGTTCAACTAACTCCAGCAATGGGATCATACTTTTTAAGAATGAAAAAAGTTTGATTTTTTAAAGCTTTTTCATTCTTAAAAATTTTTAGAGATATGCTGGACCATAGTTCCAAAGCTGAATTTAGTTGAAACATGTCCTAAACAAAATTTTGGGACATGGTTCAACTAACTCCAGCAATGGAATCATACTTTTTAAGAATGAAAAAAGTTTGATTTTTTAAAGCTTTTTTCATTCTTAAAAATTTTCAGAGATATGCTGGACCATAGTTCCAAAGCTGAATTTAGTTGAAACATGTCCTAAACAAAATTTTGGGACATGGTTCAACTAACTCCAGCATTGGAATCATACTTTTTAAGAATGAAAAAAGTTTGATTTTTTAAAGCTTTTTCATTCTTAAAAATTTTCAGAGATATGCTGGACCATAGTTCCAAAGCTGAATTTAGTTGAAACATGTCCTAAACAAAATTTTGGGACATGGTTCAACTAACTCCAGCAATGGGATCATACTTTTTAAGAATGAAAAAAGTTTGATTTTTTAAAGCTTTTTCATTCTTAAAAATTTTCAGAGATATGCTGGACCATAGTTCCAAAGCTGAATTTAGTTGAAACATGTCCTAAACAAAATTTTGGGACATGGTTCAACTAACTCCAGCAATGGGATCATACTTTTTAAGAATGAAAAAAGTTTGATTTTTTAAAGCTTTTTCATTCTTAAAAATTTTCAGAGATATGCTTGAACATTGTTCCAAAGTTGAATTTAGTTGAAACATGTCCTAAACAAAATTTTGGGACATGGTTCAACTAACTCCAGCAATGGGATCATACTTTTTAAGAATGAAAAAAGTTTGATTTTTTAAAGCTTTTTCATTCTTAAAAATTTTTAGAGATATGCTGGACCATAGTTCCAAAGCTGAATTTAGTTGAAACATGTCCTAAACAAAATTTTGGGACATGGTTCAACTAACTCCAGCAATGGAATCATACTTTTTAAGAATGAAAAAAGTTTGATTTTTTAAAGCTTTTTTCATTCTTAAAAATTTTCAGAGATATGCTTGAACATTGTTCCAAAGTTGAATTTAGTTGAAACATGTCCTAAACAAAATTTTGGGACATGGTTCAACTAACTCCAGCAATGGGATCATACTTTTTAAGAATGAAAAAAGTTTGATTTTTTAAAGCTTTTTCATTCTTAAAAATTTTCAGAGATATGCTGGACCATAGTTCCAAAGCTGAATTTAGTTGAAACATTTCCTAAACAAAATTTTGGGACATGGTTCAACTAACTCCAGCAATGGGATCATACTTTTTAAGAATGAAAAAAGTTTGATTTTTTAAAGCTTTTTCATTCTTAAAAATTTTCAGAGATATGCTTGAACATTGTTCCAAAGTTGAATTTAGTTGAAACATGTCCTAAACAAAATTTTGGGACATGGTTCAACTAACTCCAGCAATGGAATCATACTTTTTAAGAATGAAAAAAGTTTGATTTTTTAAAGCTTTTTTCATTCTTAAAAATTTTCAGAGATATGCTTGAACATTGTTCCAAAGCTGAATTTAGTTGAAACATGTCCTAAACAAAATTTTGGGACATGGTTCAACTAACTCCAGCAATGGAATCATACTTTTTAAGAATGAAAAAAGTTTGATTTTTTAAAGCTTTTTTCATTCTAAAAAATTTTCAGAGATATGCTGGACCATAGTTCCAAAGCTTAGTTTAGATGATACATGTCCTAAACAAAATTTTGGGACATGGTTCAACTAACTCCAGCAATGGAATCATACTTTTTAAGAATGAAAAAAGTTTGATTTTTTAAAGCTTTTTTCATTCTTAAAAATTTTCAGAGATATGCTTGAACATTGTTCCAAAGTTGAATTTAGTTGAAACATGTCCTAAACAAAATTTTGGGACATGGTTCAACTAACTCCAGCAATGGGATCATACTTTTTAAGAATGAAAAAAGTTTGATTTTTTAAAGCTTTTTCATTCTTAAAAATTTTCAGAGATATGCTGGACCATAGTTCCAAAGCTGAATTTAGTTGAAACATGTCCTAAACAAAATTTTGGGACATGGTTCAACTAACTCCAGCAATGGGATCATACTTTTTAAGAATGAAAAAAGTTTGATTTTTTAAAGCTTTTTCATTCTTAAAAATTTTCAGAGATATGCTTGAACATTGTTCCAAAGTTGAATTTAGTTGAAACATGTCCTAAACAAAATTTTGGGACATGGTTCAACTAACTCCAGCAATGGAATCATACTTTTTAAGAATGAAAAAAGTTTGATTTTTTAAAGCTTTTTTCATTCTAAAAAATTTTCAGAGATATGCTTGAACATTGTTCCAAAGTTGAATTTAGTTGAAACATGTCCTAAACAAAATTTTGGGACATGGTTCAACTAACTCCAGCAATGGAATCATACTTTTTAAGAATGAAAAAAGTTTGATTTTTTAAAGCTTTTTTCATTCTTAAAAATTTTCAGAGATATGCTTGAACATTGTTCCAAAGTTGAATTTAGTTGAAACATGTCCTAAACAAAATTTTGGGACATGGTTCAACTAACTCCAGCAATGGAATCATACTTTTTAAGAATGAAAAAAGTTTGATTTTTTAATGCTTTTTTCATTCTAAAAAATTTTCAGAGATATGCTTGAACATTGTTCCAAAGTTGAATTTAGTTGAAACATGTCCTAAACAAAATTTTGGGACATGGTTCAACTAACTCCAGCAATGGAATCATACTTTTTAAGAATGAAAAAAGTTTGATTTTTTAAAGCTTTTTTCATTCTAAAAAATTTTCAGAGATATGCTTGAACATTGTTCCAAAGTTGAATTTAGTTGAAACATGTCCTAAACAAAATTTTGGGACATGGTTCAACTAACTCCAGCAATGGAATCATACTTTTTAAGAATGAAAAAAGTTTGATTTTTTAAAGCTTTTTCATTCTTAAAAATTTTCAGAGATATGCTGGACCATAGTTCCAAAGCTGAATTTAGTTGAAACATGTCCTAAACAAAATTTTGGGACATGGTTCAACTAACTCCAGCAATGGAATCATACTTTTTAAGAATGAAAAAAGTTTGATTTTTTAAAGCTTTTTCATTCTTAAAAATTTTCAGAGATATGCTTGAACATTGTTCCAAAGTTGAATTTAGTTGAAACATGTCCTAAACAAAATTTTGGGACATGGTTCAACTAACTCCAGCAATGGAATCATACTTTTTAAGAATGAAAAAAGTTTGATTTTTTAAAGCTTTTTTCATTCTAAAAAATTTTCAGAGATATGCTTGAACATTGTTCCAAAGTTGAATTTAGTTGAAACATGTCCTAAACAAAATTTTGGGACATGGTTCAACTAACTCCAGCAATGGAATCATACTTTTTAAGAATGAAAAAAGTTTGATTTTTTAAAGCTTTTTTCATTCTAAAAAATTTTCAGAGATATGCTTGAACATTGTTCCAAAGTTGAATTTAGTTGAAACATGTCCTAAACAAAATTTTGGGACATGGTTCAACTAACTCCAGCAATGGAATCATACTTTTTAAGAATGAAAAAAGTTTGATTTTTTAAAGCTTTTTTCATTCTAAAAAATTTTCAGAGATATGCTTGAACATTGTTCCAAAGTTGAATTTAGTTGAAACATGTCCTAAACAAAATTTTGGGACATGGTTCAACTAACTCCAGCAATGGAATCATACTTTTTAAGAATGAAAAAAGTTTGATTTTTTAAAGCTTTTTTCATTCTAAAAAATTTTCAGAGATATGCTTGAACATTGTTCCAAAGTTGAATTTAGTTGAAACATGTCCTAAACAAAATTTTGGGACATGGTTCAACTAACTCCAGCAATGGAATCATACTTTTTAAGAATGAAAAAAGTTTGATTTTTTAAAGCTTTTTTCATTCTAAAAAATTTTCAGAGATATGCTTGAACATTGTTCCAAAGTTGAATTTAGTTGAAACATGTCCTAAACAAAATTTTGGGACATGGTTCAACTAACTCCAGCAATGGAATCATACTTTTTAAGAATGAAAAAAGTTTGATTTTTTAAAGCTTTTTTCATTCTAAAAAATTTTCAGAGATATGCTTGAACATTGTTCCAAAGTTGAATTTAGTTGAAACATGTCCTAAACAAAATTTTGGGACATGGTTCAACTAACTCCAGCAATGGAATCATACTTTTTAAGAATGAAAAAAGTTTGATTTTTTAATGCTTTTTTCATTCTAAAAAATTTTCAGAGATATGCTTGAACATTGTTCCAAAGTTGAATTTAGTTGAAACATGTCCTAAACAAAATTTTGGGACATGGTTCAACTAACTCCAGCAATGGAATCATACTTTTTAAGAATGAAAAAAGTTTGATTTTTTAAAGCTTTTTTCATTCTAAAAAATTTTCAGAGATATGCTTGAACATTGTTCCAAAGTTGAATTTAGTTGAAACATGTCCTAAACAAAATTTTGGGACATGGTTCAACTAACTCCAGCAATGGAATCATACTTTTTAAGAATGAAAAAAGTTTGATTTTTTAAAGCTTTTTCATTCTTAAAAATTTTCAGAGATATGCTTGAACATTGTTCCAAAGTTGAATTTAGTTGAAACATGTCCTAAACAAAATTTTGGGACATGGTTCAACTAACTCCAGCAATGGAATCATACTTTTTAAGAATGAAAAAAGTTTGATTTTTTAAAGCTTTTTTCATTCTAAAAAATTTTCAGAGATATGCTTGAACATTGTTCCAAAGTTGAATTTAGTTGAAACATGTCCTAAACAAAATTTTGGGACATGGTTCAACTAACTCCAGCAATGGAATCATACTTTTTAAGAATGAAAAAAGTTTGATTTTTTAAAGCTTTTTCATTCTTAAAAATTTTCAGAGATATGCTTGAACATTGTTCCAAAGTTGAATTTAGTTGAAACATGTCCTAAACAAAATTTTGGGACATGGTTCAACTAACTCCAGCAATGGAATCATACTTTTTAAGAATGAAAAAAGTTTGATTTTTTAAAGCTTTTTTCATTCTAAAAAATTTTCAGAGATATGCTGGACCATAGTTCCAAAGCTTAGTTTAGATGATACATGTCCTAAACAAAATTTTGGGACATGGTTCAACTAACTCCAGCAATGGAATCATACTTTTTAAGAATGAAAAAAGTTTGATTTTTTAAAGCTTTTTCATTCTTAAAAATTTTCAGAGATATGCTTGAACATTGTTCCAAAGTTGAATTTAGTTGAAACATGTCCTAAACAAAATTTTGGGACATGGTTCAACTAACTCCAGCAATGGAATCATACTTTTTAAGAATGAAAAAAGTTTGATTTTTTAAAGCTTTTTTCATTCTAAAAAATTTTCAGAGATATGCTTGAACATTGTTCCAAAGTTGAATTTAGTTGAAACATGTCCTAAACAAAATTTTGGGACATGGTTCAACTAACTCCAGCAATGGAATCATACTTTTTAAGAATGAAAAAAGTTTGATTTTTTAAAGCTTTTTCATTCTTAAAAATTTTCAGAGATATGCTTGAACATTGTTCCAAAGTTGAATTTAGTTGAAACATGTCCTAAACAAAATTTTGGGACATGGTTCAACTAACTCCAGCAATGGAATCATACTTTTTAAGAATGAAAAAAGTTTGATTTTTTAAAGCTTTTTTCATTCTAAAAAATTTTCAGAGATATGCTTGAACATTGTTCCAAAGTTGAATTTAGTTGAAACATGTCCTAAACAAAATTTTGGGACATGGTTCAACTAACTCCAGCAATGGAATCATACTTTTTAAGAATGAAAAAAGTTTGATTTTTTAAAGCTTTTTCATTCTTAAAAATTTTCAGAGATATGCTGGACCATAGTTCCAAAGCTGAATTTAGTTGAAACATGTCCTAAACAAAATTTTGGGACATGGTTCAACTAACTCCAGCAATGGGATCATACTTTTTAAGAATGAAAAAAGTTTGATTTTTTAAAGCTTTTTCATTCTTAAAAATTTTCAGAGATATGCTTGAACATTGTTCCAAAGTTGAATTTAGTTGAAACATGTCCTAAACAAAATTTTGGGACATGGTTCAACTAACTCCAGCAATGGGATCATACTTTTTAAGAATGAAAAAAGTTTGATTTTTTAAAGCTTTTTCATTCTTAAAAATTTTCAGAGATATGCTGGACCATAGGTCCAAAGCTTAGTTTAGATGATACATGACCTAAACAAAATTTTGGGACATGGTTCAACTAACTCCAGCAATGGAATCATACTTTTTAAGAATGAAAAAAGTTTGATTTTTTAAAGCTTTTTCATTCTTAAAAATTTTTAGAGATATGCTGGACCATAGTTCCAAAGCTGAATTTAGTTGAAACATGTCCTAAACAAAATTTTGGGACATGGTTCAACTAACTCCAGCAATGGGATCATACTTTTTAAGAATGAAAAAAGTTTGATTTTTTAAAGCTTTTTCATTCTTAAAAATTTTCAGAGATATGCTTGAACATTGTTCCAAAGTTGAATTTAGTTGAAACATGTCCTAAACAAAATTTTGGGACATGGTTCAACTAACTCCAGCAATGGAATCATACTTTTTAAGAATGAAAAAAGTTTGATTTTTTAAAGCTTTTTTCATTCTAAAAAATTTTCAGAGATATGCTTGAACATTGTTCCAAAGTTGAATTTAGTTGAAACATGTCCTAAACAAAATTTTGGGACATGGTTCAACTAACTCCAGCAATGGAATCATACTTTTTAAGAATGAAAAAAGTTTGATTTTTTAAAGCTTTTTTCATTCTAAAAAATTTTCAGAGATATGCTTGAACATTGTTCCAAAGTTGAATTTAGTTGAAACATGTCCTAAACAAAATTTTGGGACATGGTTCAACTAACTCCAGCAATGGAATCATACTTTTTAAGAATGAAAAAAGTTTGATTTTTTAAAGCTTTTTTCATTCTAAAAAATTTTCAGAGATATGCTGGACCATAGTTCCAAAGCTTAGTTTAGATGATACATGTCCTAAACAAAATTTTGGGACATGGTTCAACTAACTCCAGCAATGGAATCATACTTTTTAAGAATGAAAAAAGTTTGATTTTTTAAAGCTTTTTCATTCTTAAAAATTTTTAGAGATATGCTGGACCATAGTTCCAAAGCTGAATTTAGTTGAAACATGTCCTAAACAAAATTTTGGGACATGGTTCAACTAACTCCAGCAATGGAATCATACTTTTTAAGAATGAAAAAAGTTTGATTTTTTAAAGCTTTTTTCATTCTAAAAAATTTTCAGAGATATGCTTGAACATTGTTCCAAAGTTGAATTTAGTTGAAACATGTCCTAAACAAAATTTTGGGACATGGTTCAACTAACTCCAGCAATGGAATCATACTTTTTAAGAATGAAAAAAGTTTGATTTTTTAAAGCTTTTTCATTCTTAAAAATTTTCAGAGATATGCTGGACCATAGTTCCAAAGCTGAATTTAGTTGAAACATGTCCTAAACAAAATTTTGGGACATGGTTCAACTAACTCCAGCAATGGAATCATACTTTTTAAGAATGAAAAAAGTTTGATTTTTTAAAGCTTTTTTCATTCTAAAAAATTTTCAGAGATATGCTTGAACATTGTTCCAAAGTTGAATTTAGTTGAAACATGTCCTAAACAAAATTTTGGGACATGGTTCAACTAACTCCAGCAATGGAATCATACTTTTTAAGAATGAAAAAAGTTTGATTTTTTAAAGCTTTTTTCATTCTAAAAAATTTTCAGAGATATGCTGGACCATAGTTCCAAAGCTTAGTTTAGATGATACATGTCCTAAACAAAATTTTGGGACATGGTTCAACTAACTCCAGCAATGGAATCATACTTTTTAAGAATGAAAAAAGTTTGATTTTTTAAAGCTTTTTCATTCTTAAAAATTTTTAGAGATATGCTGGACCATAGTTCCAAAGCTGAATTTAGTTGAAACATGTCCTAAACAAAATTTTGGGACATGGTTCAACTAACTCCAGCAATGGAATCATACTTTTTAAGAATGAAAAAAGTTTGATTTTTTAAAGCTTTTTTCATTCTAAAAAATTTTCAGAGATATGCTTGAACATTGTTCCAAAGTTGAATTTAGTTGAAACATGTCCTAAACAAAATTTTGGGACATGGTTCAACTAACTCCAGCAATGGAATCATACTTTTTAAGAATGAAAAAAGTTTGATTTTTTAAAGCTTTTTCATTCTTAAAAATTTTCAGAGATATGCTGGACCATAGTTCCAAAGCTGAATTTAGTTGAAACATGTCCTAAACAAAATTTTGGGACATGGTTCAACTAACTCCAGCAATGGGATCATACTTTTTAAGAATGAAAAAAGCTTGATTTTTTAAAGCTTGTTCAAGCATATCTCTGAAAATTTTTAAGAATGAAAAAAGCTTTAAAAAATCAAACTTTTTTCATTCTTAAAAAGTATGATTCCATTGCTGGAGTTAGTTGAACCATGTCCCAAAATTTTGTTTAGGACATGTTTCAACTAAATTCAACTTTGGAACAATGTTCAAGCATATCTCTGAAAATTTTTAAGAATGAAAAAGCTTTAAAAAATCAAACTTTTTTCATTCTTAAAAAGTATGATTCCATTGCTGGAGTTAGTTGAACCATGTCCCAAAATTTTGTTTAGGACATGTATCATCTAAACTAAGCTTTGGAACTATGGTCCAGCATATGTTTAAAAATTTTTAAGAATGAAAAAAGCTTTAAAAAATCAAGCTTTTTTCATTCTTAAAAAGTATGATTCCATTGCTGGAGTTAGTTGAACCATGTCCCAAAATTTTGTTTAGGACATGTATCATCTAAACTAAGCTTTAGAACTATGGTCCAGCATATGTTATAAAATTTTTAAGAATGAAAAAAGCTTTAAAAAATCAAGCTTTTTTCATTCTTAAAAAGTATGATTCCATTGCTGGAGTTAGTTGAACCATGTCCCAAAATTTTGTTTAGGACATGTATCATCTAAACTAAGCTTTGGAACTATGGTCCAGCATATGTTTAAAAATTTTTAAGAATGAAAAAAGCTTTAAAAAATCAAGCTTTTTTCATTCTTAAAAAGTATGATTCCATTGCTGGAGTTAGTTGAACCATGTCCCAAAATTTTGTTTAGGACATGTATCATCTAAACTAAGCTTTGGAACTATGGTCCAGCATATGTTTAAAAATTTTTAAGAATGAAAAAAGCTTTAAAAAATCAAGCTTTTTTCATTTTTAAAAAGTATGATTCCATTGCTGGAGTTAGTTGAACCATGTCCCAAAATTTTGTTTAGGACATGTATCATCTAAACTAAGCTTTGGAACTATGGTCCAGCATATGTTTAAAAATTTTTAAGAATGAAAAAAGCTTTAAAAAATCAAGCTTTTTTCATTTTTAAAAAGTATGATTCCATTGCTGGAGTTAGTTGAACCATGTCCCAAAATTTTGTTTAGGACATGTATCATCTAAACTAAGCTTTGGAACCATGGTCCAGCATATGTTATAAAATTTTTAAGAATGAAAAAAGCTTTAAAAAATCAAGCTTTTTTCATTCTTAAAAAGTATGATTCCATTGCTGGAGTTAGTTGAACCATGTCCCAAAATTTTGTTTAGGACATGTATCATCTAAACTAAGCTTTGGAACTATGGTCCAGCATATGTTTAAAAATTTTTAAGAATGAAAAAAGCTTTAAAAAATCAAGCTTTTTTCATTCTTAAAAAGTATGATTCCATTGCTGGAGTTAGTTGAACCATGTCCCAAAATTTTGTTTAGGACATGTATCATCTAAACTAAGCTTTGGAACTATGGTCCAGCATATGTTTAAAAATTTTTAAGAATGAAAAAAGCTTTAAAAAATCAAGCTTTTTTCATTCTTAAAAAGTATGATTCCATTGCTGGAGTTAGTTGAACCATGTCCCAAAATTTTGTTTAGGACATGTATCATCAAAACTAAGCTTTAGAACTATGGTCCAGCATATGTTTAAAAATTTTTAAGAATGAAAAAAGCTTTAAAAAATCAAGCTTTTTTCATTCTTAAAAAGTATGATTCCATTGCTGGAGTTAGTTGAACCATGTCCCAAAATTTTGTTTAGGACATGTATCATCTAAACTAAGCTTTGGAACTATGGTCCAGCATATGTTTAAAAATTTTTAAGAATGAAAAAAGCTTTAAAAAATCAAGCTTTTTTCATTCTTAAAAAGTATGATTCCATTGCTGGAGTTAGTTGAACCATGTCCCAAAATTTTGTTTAGGACATGTATCATCTAAACTAAGCTTTGGAACCATGGTCCAGCATATGTTATAAAATTTTTAAGAATGAAAAAAGCTTTAAAAAATCAAGCTTTTTTCATTCTTAAAAAGTATGATTCCATTGCTGGAGTTAGTTGAACCATGTCCCAAAATTTTGTTTAGGACATGTATCATCTAAACTAAGCTTTGGAACCATGGTCCAGCATATGTCTAAAAATTTTTAAGAATGAAAAAAGCTTTAAAAAATCAAGCTTTTTTCATTTTTAAAAAGTATGATTCCATTGCTGGAGTTAGTTGAACCATGTCCCAAAATTTTGTTTAGGACATGTATCATCTAAACTAATCTTTGGAACTATGGTCCAGCATATGTTTAAAAATTTTTAAGAATGAAAAAAGCTTTAAAAAATCAAGCTTTTTTCATTCTTAAAAAGTATGATTCCATTGCTGGAGTTAGTTGAACCATGTCCCAAAATTTTGTTTAGGACATGTATCATCTAAACTAAGCTTTGGAACTATGGTCCAGCATATGTTTAAAAATTTTTAAGAATGAAAAAAGCTTTAAAAAATCAAGCTTTTTTCATTCTTAAAAAGTATGATTCCATTGCTGGAGTTAGTTGAACCATGTCCCAAAATTTTGTTTAGGACATGTATCATCTAAACTAAGCTTTGGAACCATGGTCCAGCATATGTTATAAAATTTTTAAGAATGAAAAAAGCTTTAAAAAATCAAGCTTTTTTCATTCTTAAAAAGTATGATTCCATTGCTGGAGTTAGTTGAACCATGTCCCAAAATTTTGTTTAGGACATGTATCATCTAAACTAAGCTTTGGAACTATGGTCCAGCATATGTTTAAAAATTTTTAAGAATGAAAAAAGCTTTAAAAAATCAAGCTTTTTTCATTTTTAAAAAGTATGATTCCATTGCTGGAGTTAGTTGCACCATGTCCCAAAATTTTGTTTAGGACATGTATCATCTAAACTAAGCTTTGGAACCATGGTCCAGCATATGTCTAAAAATTTTTAAGAATGAAAAAAGCTTTAAAAAATCAAGCTTTTTTCATTTTTAAAAAGTATGATTCCATTGCTGGAGTTAGTTGAACC
This sequence comes from Brachionus rubens, assembly GCA_022207745.1. Classification (NCBI taxonomy): domain Eukaryota; kingdom Metazoa; phylum Rotifera; class Eurotatoria; order Ploima; family Brachionidae; genus Brachionus; species Brachionus rubens. The sequence goes on along the minus strand of JAJVHD010000093.1, from coordinate 48,639 downwards.
ATGTCCCAAAATTTTGTTTAGGACATGTATCATCTAAACTAAGCTTTGGAACTATGGTCCAGCATATGTTTAAAAATTTTTAAGAATGAAAAAAGCTTTAAAAAATCAAGCTTTTTTCATTCTTAAAAAGTATGATTCCATTGCTGGAGTTAGTTGAACCATCTCCCAAAATTTTGTTTAGGACATGTATCATCTAAACTAAGCTTTGGAACCATGGTCCAGCATATGTCTAAAAATTTTTAAGAATGAAAAAAGCTTTAAAAAATCAAGCTTTTTTCATTTTTAAAAAGTATGATTCCATTGCTGGAGTTAGTTGAACCATGTCCCAAAATTTTGTTTAGGACATGTATCATCTAAACTAAGCTTTGGAACTATGGTCCAGCATATGTTTAAAAATTTTTAAGAATGAAAAAAGCTTTAAAAAATCAAGCTTTTTTCATTCTTAAAAAGTATGATTCCATTGCTGGAGTTAGTTGAACCATCTCCCAAAATTTTGTTTAGGACATGTATCATCTAAACTAAGCTTTGGAACCATGGTCCAGCATATGTTATAAAATTTTTAAGAATGAAAAAAGCTTTAAAAAATCAAGCTTTTTTCATTCTTAAAAAGTATGATTCCATTGCTGGAGTTAGTTGAACCATCTCCCAAAATTTTGTTTAGGACATGTATCATCTAAACTAAGCTTTGGAACCATGGTCCAGCATATGTCTAAAAATTTTTAAGAATGAAAAAAGCTTTAAAAAATCAAGCTTTTTTCATTCTTAAAAAGTATGATTCCATTGCTGGAGTTAGTTGAACCATGTCCCAAAATTTTGTTTAGGACATGTATCATCTAAACTAAGCTTTGGAACCATGGTCCAGCATATGTTATAAAATTTTTAAGAATGAAAAAAGCTTTAAAAAATCAAGCTTTTTTCATTCTTAAAAAGTATGATTCCATTGCTGGAGTTAGTTGCACCATGTCCCAAAATTTTGTTTAGGACATGTATCATCTAAACTAAGCTTTGGAACCATGGTCCAGCATATGTCTAAAAATTTTTAAGAATGAAAAAAGCTTTAAAAAATCAAGCTTTTTTCATTTTTAAAAAGTATGATTCCATTGCTGGAGTTAGTTGAACCATGTCCCAAAATTTTGTTTAGGACATGTATCATCTAAACTAAGCTTTGGAACTATGGTCCAGCATATGTCTAAAAATTTTTAAGAATGAAAAAAGCTTTAAAAAATCAAGCTTTTTTCATTCTTAAAAAGTATGATTCGATTGCTGGAGTTAGTTGAACCATGTCCCAAAATTTTGTTTAGGACATGTATCATCTAAACTAAGCTTTGGAACCATGGTCCAGCATATGTCTAAAAATTTTTAAGAATGAAAAAAGCTTTAAAAAATCAAGCTTTTTTCATTCTTAAAAAGTATGATTCCAATGCTGGAGTTAGTTGAACCATGTCCCAAAATTTTGTTTAGGACATGTATCATCTAAACTAAGCTTTGGAACAATGTTCAAGCATATCACTGAAAGAGTTAAGAACAAAATTTTCGGAATCACATCTCTTAATATTCCAAGTCAATTTCCCAACTTTCTATTATCGTTATTCTTCCAAATTTTTTTTCAGTAATTACCAGCTGTATTTCAAAGAATTATCTAATTTTTTAATAATTTTGGATTACAGTTAGTACCTTTTTTTTTATTTCCTAAATCCTTCAGAAGGATAAAAATTATTTATATCAAGACTTATCAAGGAAAATAAAATTGCAATATTTTATTTAGCAAATCTAACCCCCAATTATTTTTTTAAAAAAATATATTTCATTTTATAATCCTTTTCTATGTCTTTTTCAAAATTGTATGTAATTTCTGTATAAAAGACGAAAAAATACACCAATTACATCTCTGTATCTTAATCAAAGTATTGCTACCCTATATAACCGTATATTAAAAATCGAATTGAAAACAAATAAAGCTCATACGTTCGAATAAAAATCAAACCGTTTTCTCTTAAATTAAGTAACAAAAAACACAACATGATACACTTAATACGACATTAAGAACAAGTGGCTAGTTTTAGCGTGTTTATTTAGTTATTAGTATAATCCTATTTGTCTTTAAGACTGGAACCTTCACCTAATTTGTTTTGTATAGTCCAAAAATTTTTATCTTTATTTTTTGTTCAATATTGAAAGAAACATTTAAAAAAAAAACAATTTTTAAAACCTTTTTTTTGTTAATAATTTTAAAAAAATAAATAAAATTCTTCTCGTTTCTTTTTATCATTTCAGTCACTTTCAAACATTCATTTGGACTTTTTAAACTGGAAATTTTCTAAAAAGTTAAAGTTTAAGTCATTAAACTCTTGTGTTTGGGGTTCACAAGTGCGAAACGTCTTCCCCTAGATTTCAAGAACCAGTTTAAGAATGTTCAATACATGAATTTTAGAAGGCCTCTGAATGATTAAAATGAGAAAGAGTCTAAAATACTTTTTTTAATGAGCTTTTTTTAACCATACGTTGTTTTCGTATACTTCGTATGTTTATTTGTCAAGTAGATAATATTAGACTTCAATTTAAGAATCAAAGGCGATGAATTTATGAATTTAAGAACACCTTGCTAATAAACTAAATTAAACCGCGCCCAAATTTATGCCATAAAAGACACTCTTTGCAAACTTATAATAGGCTTCTCCATATTATTACTTGTTTTAAATTAAAAATAAAAATTCTCGTAAATCATGTTTCAATGTATCACTCAACATTTGGATTCGGTTGTTATAATTCAATAGTTTTAATAACTTTAAAGTTTCTAGAGCAGCACAAAATGCAAAAAGATACGATAAAACTTCATTAAAATAAGACATACTCTGCAAATTTATTGGTTTACTTGAATCATTTGTTTTAATGAGTTCGAATATTTTTTCCGAAGCGTACATTCTAAAAAAATAAATTGAAAATGATATCTTTGTCTTGTTAATTTCTTTAAAATGTCTATTATAACCCTAAGCTTATTGGCCCCAAAAACCGTTAACCAAAAACTTTTCTTTAAACTATTGAATTAAAACAACCGAATCCAAATGTTGAGTGATACATTGAAACATGATTTACGAGAATTTTTAATTTCGTAATTATATTTGCAATTTTTTGGCTTGCTTTTATTCAGTTAATGTACTTGGTCTATAATTGAGGGTTGTCTGTAGTATTCATCATTTTTGATGGCAATGGAGACGGGATTTTTTTTGATTTAAGGAAAATTTGAGCTTCAAAAAATGTTAATTGCCAATCCAATATTCACTGGATTAATTTATGTTTTTTAATACTTGGTGATCGTGTTCATTTTATTGAAGATTTTTTGGACCATTCTAGATGATTCATTCAACTTTATACGGACCGAAGCAAGGCAAAAGAAAAATGACTTTGAGATAACCTAGTACATTAAAGAAATAACGTATTCGTTAATCGGCAAAAATAAACAAACAAAGTATCGTGTTGAAGTAATTCAGAGTGATACTTACATGGATAAAATAGACATTTTAAAGAAGTTAACAAGACAAAGATATCAGTAAAATATTCAGTAGTAGATATCAGTAGATATTACAAATGTCTATCATTTGTCAATGAAAATTATACATAAAAAGCAAGATAGATAAATATGATAGATGTTTAAATAGGTACCAAGAATATTTTCGAAAAATTCTAGCCTGATCAAGAAAAATGCGAACTTTAGTTTAAGTATCTCATATTATAGCAGCGCACTAAAAGGCACTGCTTGATAACATGAGAGCTCTGGAGGGTCCAGAATTTTTACTTCCCCAATTTTGGAAAAATTTCATAAAAAGTCGGTTCCAAAATATTTTTGGAAAATTATTTTTTTTGCATGGAGTGTCTAAAATTTAAAACAAGTAATAATATGGAGAAGCCTATTATAAGTTTGCAAAGAGTGTCTTTTATGGCATAAATTTGGGCGCGGTTTAATTTAGTTTATTAGCAAGGTGTTCTTAAATTCATAAATTCATCGCCTTTGATTCTTAAATTGAAGTCTAATATTATCTACTTGACAAATAAACATACGAAGTATACGAAAACAACGTATGGTTAAAAAAAGCTCATTAAAAAAAGTATTTTAGACTCTTTCTCATTTTAATCATTCAGAGGCCTTCTAAAATTCATGTATTGAACATTCTTAAACTGGTTCTTGAAATCTAGGGGAAGACGTTTCGCACTTGTGAACCCCAAACACAAGAGTTTAATGACTTAAACTTTAACTTTTTAGAAAATTTCCAGTTTAAAAAGTCCAAATGAATGTTTGAAAGTGACTGAAATGATAAAAAGAAACGAGAAGAATTTTATTTATTTTTTTAAAATTATTAACAAAAAAAAGGTTTTAAAAATTGTTTTTTTTTTAAATGTTTCTTTCAATATTGAACAAAAAATAAAGATAAAAATTTTTGGACTATACAAAACAAATTAGGTGAAGGTTCCAGTCTTAAAGACAAATAGGATTATACTAATAACTAAATAAACACGCTAAAACTAGCCACTTGTTCTTAATGTCGTATTAAGTGTATCATGTTGTGTTTTTTGTTACTTAATTTAAGAGAAAACGGTTTGATTTTTATTCGAACGTATGAGCTTTATTTGTTTTCAATTCGATTTTTAATATACGGTTATATAGGGTAGCAATACTTTGATTAAGATACAGAGATGTAATTGTTATTCGATATATCTTGAAAACAAACTCGACAGGACCGCAAAAAAATTTACGATTCTCATTTAAATTGACTATTCGGTGTCTAACCATATTTGAACACAAAAAAAACTTGATCAGAAAGAAAATAAAGTAGCTTTTTCATTTTCGTAAAAACATTATCGAATAAAATGGGGCATGTTTTTCGATCAAAACGTAATAACAAAGAAAAAAAGGACATTTGATCTTAAATCGATTTTAAAAAACGAAACCTTATATAAAGCATAAAAATAAATTAAGAGAGCTAATGATTTTCAATTCAATAAATTTACTTGTATTCGATTGAGTCAATTACATTTTGTTTTTTATCGGTAAGCGTTTTTTTTAACTTAGTAAGTCTGATGCTTTTTTAGAAATTGGATAAAGATCAAAAAGAGTTCTTTAAAATGTTTTTATTAAAAAAAACAGTAAGAAAATTAACGAAGCAAATCTTTTGCTTTTTAAATTAGTTCGTCATAATTGAATAACGATCTTTCGGTTGACAAACATGGGTGCTTAAAATCGAACCATCTTAAAAATCGTGTCGTCAAAATCATTAAAAAAATAACTCAACTAATCGCTAAATAAATATACTTTATATCTGACTGATCCTTCTGATGGAATATCGAATAATCCATACTAAAAAATTGAATAATCACTGAAGACATTCTGATAATGGCACAAATATTAAAGTTTCTAATATTTTTGAAGAATAATTTTGAAAACTAATTAACTAATTTATCTTGTTCTATTTTTATCTTTTTTTATTTTTCTCTCAGAGCAAAGATTTTCAAAAGATAAAATAACATGAAATAAACTTAACAAAATTTCTTTTTTTCATCAATATTTTTAAATTTACTCAATTATTCGTGTATAATTAGACTTTTCTTAATGTTATGATTTAAGATCCAAAAAGAATTGACATTTTTCTATTAAAAGGTATCTTTTTTATTCATGTACCTTTATCATATTTTCGGCATTTAAAATTTAAAAAAAAGCACAAAAAAATACAAAAGAAAAAAAAACATGCCAATTGGTGTTGACCTAATAAAGTTAAAGTCAATTCCCCCGGCTGTCATATTAAAGCAGTTTTTTTTTGTCAATGATTGAGACACATTGAGTAATTTTTACCAAAATTTTACCTGTTTTAACTTCTAGTAACTTTTTTTTTAAGACAAAATGAAACTGTTTGTTCAAACGGACATGTCATGTACATGGTCACAGTCGAGGCCGATCTTCCTCATAATCTGCACGAAGAAATTAAGATCTATTACACATACAGACTAGAGACTTGTGAAAATTCTCATTGTGATTTTAAAACAGAGAGTCTACTCACAGACCATGATCAAATTCGGTTCTTTTACCCGCTCAGTCGGTTGTTAACATCGAAAAACTCAAAGACCATAACTGTTTCAAATCAGTGACCTCGACGAAATCGATGGTCTTTTACTGTTTGCATCGGTCACTAACAGTGAATACTTGAAACGAGTTAAAAGTTACATGGTCGAACGTCGGTGGTCGAACGTAATATACGATGAAAAACTCGAAAACGATTAGAAAGAGTTCTTGGAGACTTGTTACTTTGATGTTAGGTTGTATGTCCTTGTTGTTTTAAATCAATTGAACGAGAATAGATTACAAGAAAATTTGCTCTTTATGAAGAATGAAAATATCCTGAGACTTTTCAATAAGATCAAAACAAATGATTTAGTTCAAACAATTGCTTCGTCCTCGTTACATTTTGATAATATGATTCAAAGTGATCCAATCATTTGGGCTTTGTTGTTAAATTATTTTCAACCAAATGATGTTGAATTGGAAGAATTACTCAAAGGAGATTCAATGTCATTTGAATGTTATGTTTATTTTATTGAAATTTTTAGAGACGGATTTACAATCAGAATTCTTGGTCAATTTTGACAAAAAGTAACCATTGAGAAAATACAAAAGTCTTATAAGGATAATTTGGATTTTATGGCCGAAGACAAAGGTGTCACTGAGTGCGCTGGAGAAGGCCTAGATTTATTGTTCAAACAAGAATGGCAAGCGTTTCTATCGACCCAAAATTGAGTCAACTCGAAAAAAATTACGTTGACCCACTTGGCTTTGATGTTACAATACCTCAAAGACTCGTCAATGATCGTCAATCGAACCCTACCTGGTTATCTTACTTTCTTATTCGAACGAACCAAATCAATTATAACATGTCCTAAAAGCGAGTTAATGTCAGTTGTTTTATCAGTCTATGCCTTGACACCTGATCAACCCGTACCGACAAATGATGGAATATTTTTTTGTCATCTCGAATCAAGTGATGAAGAAATTGAAAGCTTTTTGAGACTTGCGCCGTCTGGTAAAATATTCACATTAGTCAATATTCATAGTTTAACATACACTGTCTCGAATCGAACATCGAAAAATTCATCAAAAATTTTTTGAACAAGTCATCTCAATTTAATTTAATATTTACATGCGATGCCGGTAAAGAGTCCGAATCGATTTTAGCGTCTGTCTATCTCAAAAATCGAGTCAGATATGTCTTGTTAGATCACCAACTAAACATAAAGTCTTATGTCAATCGATCGCTCTGTGTTAAAAAAAAACACGAGTTGTTGAGTCAAACACCTAACAGACAGAGTAACTGAACGATACATGGGAAGTTCCTATTTTTGGATGGTGAGATTGAAAAATTTTTGTCTCATTAAAAACAATTAGATGACGAGAAAAGTCTTGATAGACCCACTATTTATCACATTGACATCGCTTTTGAGGTATTCAAAAATGTAGACAGTTACTTGTTTAGTCTAGTTAAATGACTTTGTTTAGTCGTTTATGAGACATTCAAACGGAATGGTATGGAGACGTGATCAAACAAAAGAATATTTTTTGATCGAAATAACACCGCCAATGTTCAAAAATAAACAATGTGTTTATTCAATGATTGACCTCTTACCCCGAATCGAATTGTTAACCCCAAAACAATACCAATGTACGAACTTCACAATGCTAAAATAGCTTAAAATTAGACAAACGTGTCATAACACTCGATAGGATATTCACTGATTTACATAGATGTGTCGATTTTCAACGTGTTTGATTTTCAACGTTAGCCTTTTGAATGTGTACAGAGCTAAGACTGATAAATATGTCACTCCTGGTCATAACAGTCTTATCTCACAACAAACTTTTCGTGATGAAAAAACCGAAAAAGAAGCCAATCGGTTGTTTAACCCAGATACAGATGCTAAAATGAGCGGATCAAATTAAAGGCTTGAGAGTGTTTTGTTTGAGTTTGTTGTTCAAAGTTGCGGCTAACTTTGGTCTGCCTAGTTTAAAGTGTAGCGAGACCGAAGGCTCTGAGATTAACTTGGAAAGTTACACTCTAAGCCAAGACCGTAAATGGGAAAAGTTAATTTACCCGTTCATGGTTTTGAACTCACAAGGTGAAAAGGCGACTTTAATTGGAACTCACTGTGATCGTGCTACGAAGGTCTTTATCAATCCGAATACACGTCATTCATTGACTGATTTAACCAAGTGTTATATCCCAAGAGTGCCGCATGAGTTTTCTATAGAGCTTTTGAGACAGGGTTGTCGAATGTTTGATAATTTTAATGAGCTTATTCGAGATAATCAATTTAAACGTTTGGCTAGTATTATGAATATTGATAGTGATCAACTTTTAGAAAGCGATCCTGATGAAAGTTATGAGTTAGCATTGGACAATTGCCTAAGAATGATAGCGATTTATTTAAGATTTGTTTGTAATATACCGGTTGTTATTATGGGCGAAACTGGATGCGGTAATTATATTTTTTAATTTTTCCAAGTTTAATGATGCTGAGACCTAACCCTCATGACTTTATTACAATGAAACTGAAGGGTACGGTTAAAATTTTTGGGCTCTCAGTCTCAAGGCTTAACAAAAACTTTATTAAAAATAATCTGATTGGATTTTTAAGGTAAAACAAGTCTGATACAATATTTCAGTAAACTTCACAAGAATTCATTCGAAAGAAATATTATACACTTGAAAATCCACAGTGGAACAACATCAAAATAAGAATTAAAGAATACCTTCACAAAGCCGAAGAATTAGCAAAAAATTAGTGAAAATTTGAATTCAATCGACGACGATTCTTTATTAAAGCAACCCAGTAATCATTTAATTACAGCAATTTTATTCTTCAAGACATTGGGCTTATCAAAGTGATTATGTGTGATTTGAAATGTCATGGCCGTCCTGTTGATTTATCCCACGGTCTTGAAATAATTGCCGCTGTAAACCCTTACAGAAAACACTCGGACGAAATGATCAAAAAACTCGAATCAGCTGGTCTTGGATTCTACATTTCAGCAAGTGATACCAAAGAAAAAATCGGTCATATACCAATGAGACAACTCGTCTACAGAGTACAACCTTTACCAACCAGTCTTGCACCACTTGTTTGGGACTTTGGTCAGTTAGACACAAAGGTCCAGCGTACTTGCATATCTCAATTAATCACTAGTCTTTTTTAGTCCAGGTCAAATGTACGGGCTAGACAAAAATCCAGACTACATTTTAATCCTTGTCTTGTTGGACAAAAGTCAATCGTTTATGAGACATTCGAACGACGAATGCAGTTTTGTAAGTATACGTGATATCGAACGAATCATCAGAGTCACTAAATGGTTCAACTCTCTACAAAGTCTACTCTTCCCTCGAATGACAAATAAAAAGTTATTGACAACGTCATTGATTATTCCTATGAACTTAAATTGAGTCCATTGATACGTTCATTTGTTCTCGGTCTTATTTGTTTGCTATCACTCGGCTTTGTATAGCAACGAAACTAGACGACGTTATCGTCAAATTATACTCGATAATTCAATGAGAATTCAAGTTGAACACGATTGGGTCCTTATGGATGTGTTAAAATGTCAAAATGTAAAGTGATGTTTTGATGAAATTGAGCTTCAAGGTAGTTCAAAATCATTGGCTAAGACAATTGTGGAAGGTCGTAATTCAAAATCGGCAAATTTTTCAAACTTTAAAAGAAACTTCTCACAAACGATTGGCTTTGTTAACTTTCAATGTTCACCGTTAACAACATTGGAAATGATTTTACAAGCTTTTAAAGAACCTGCTAAATTTCAAGAATCAGTTGACACGAATCGATCAGTTGCAGTTGTTAATCTAGACGAGATTGGTCTTGCTGAAGGCTCGGAATCTATGCCACTTAAAGTTCTACACCCTTTGCTTGAAAGTGAACCTGATTTACACGACTCAGAAGCACCTTCGACTCAAATCAAAGTCGCTGTGATTGGTTTCAGTAATTGGGCTTTGGATCCGGCTAAAATGAACAAAGGTCTATTCGTGCCAAGAGCTCATCTCAACAGCAAGAGGTATATGTGGCTATGAAAAAAACATTTTAGAGTGTATCGAGGCTTTTATTGAAAAAATAGCCCGTGGTTATTTGGATTTATGTCAAATGGCAATGAGATCTAAACGTGAATTTTTTGGTCTCAGAGATTACTATTCTTTCATTAAAATGATTTAATACTTTTGGTCAAGAGATCAAGTTTTGTCTTGGGCTAAGCTTGAACACGCGATCAGAAGAAATTTCGGAGGCTTAGAAATTGATAACTTGGAACCGTTTAAACAACTTTTATACCCTATCTTGGGTCAAAAAACAACCGAAAATGAGCCTAAATGTAACCCACGTTGGTCGTTGGTTGAATCAGCTTTAAAAGATGAATACGTCGAGTCAAATTCGCGGTTTTTATTATTTTTGACTGAGAACAACACCGCCATTGATATCGTTTTCAATTACTTGACCCAAAAAGTCGTGGTCGTCCCAAGTAATTTATCAGTTATTTTTGGTTCAAGTTTCCGTCTAGACCAACAATACACAGAGGTATGTCGTAACATAAGTTTGATCAAACACAGCATGGAAATTGGCAAGACCATGATCTTACTCAACTCGTGCAACTTGTACCAAAGTTTATACGATGCCTTGAATCAATATTATTACGAATTCGCCGGGCAAAACTATGTAGACTTGGGTCAACATACTTTTGAAGAATCAAATGTTCAGTACACGAAAATTTTGAATCAAGAACAAAAAAATTCAGTCAATGAAATTAACAATTGGGTTTTTAAGTCTGAACTCAAATTTGTAGGTTATCATTCAGACGCTGTCGCTGGTATTGTTTTACACTTGTCAAGACGTAATTTAACCCATGAACAATTGACTCTTAAAGCCAAACAGTTGTTGAGCAATTGTTCCACTCCGGATTCAATTGTGCGTAAAAAAGACGATTTTTTATGGAACGAGTATTTTAATGTGCAAAAACACTTGAGCTTAAAAGAGCTATTCGACTATCACTTGAACACTGTCACCGTCATTGATCTTTCAAACTTGGTCCAAATAACATCATTCTGTTAAATCCACAGTACTCAGCATAGACCTCAAAATCCTTCAACACGACTTTGTCTCTTACAATCCTTCGATACCCAACACCAATTTGTGACCAAACTAAAACAATTCTATTCAAACACACCGGGTAAGAGTGTTGGAGTGTTAGTCCAAGCCGATTTGAGTTTGGATAATTTTGATCTAATCGCATGTGCCCGACATCATATCAATGAATTTACAAAAAAATGTTTACGTCTGCCTGGTAGTGTTAATGGAAAAAGAGGTCAAGAACTTTGTCGGTTTTCAACTTAACGATTGGTTTTCAACTTACCACTTGGACGAAATCGAGAGTCACACAGACCATGTCCCTGAACTCGAAGACCTAACTCAAAGTCAAAACAATTGAGTCAAATTTTAGAACAAGCATTGGAACATGATTTTGAAACCGATGATAAAATGGACGTCGTACAATATTCTCATTAAGCTCATTACTTAAAAAGCTAAGTCACACAGCGTATTCATTAATAATCGACACGAACTTAACTCGAACTATAAATCGTATCGATTTGTTTATGAAGTTATGTGATTACAAACCGTTTGTACATTGACGTGTTAAACGTTTATTCAATTTAAAACGTGAAAAAGAACGTAATTTTATGAAAGCAAATTTCAATTGGTTAAGTGAGATTCGTTTGACTAAAAAATAAATAAACAATTTTTCGACTCTCAGAAAATCATCACAGACTTATTTGAGCACTAAATTAAGCCCTCTATTGGGTTTTATAATCTCTAAAATTGATTTGTCCGATTCGTTAAACGAGAATATGGATTGGCGTCCGTGGCTATGGTTGAAAATATTCGAAAACGAGTCAATGCTAAAAATTGATTACACAGATATGAGATCAGTCGATGAGGTTAGTCAACAAGCAAAAGAGTTGACAACATTTTTGTGTCAATCTGACTATTTTAAAAAAAGACCTAAACGTAATAGGTATCGAAAATTTGCGACCAAGTCTTCCATTTTTTTGGTTATTGATAAATCAATTGAACAGTTTGTATAATAATTTACCTGTTGACTCGGATGTCTCCATCAAAATTGCGTCAATATCGAAATTCTTTCAAAGAAATGTTGGGTCGAGGTTTTTCTCTTGTCATACACGATCATGGTCACAATTAAGAAAATGGTCTCGCTATTGTACACTGTCTATTCGATTCAATGAGACAAAAATTCGATTTGTGTTTGTTATTTTGTTATTTTGTAATTTTGTTATTTTGAGCCTCGAGTTTGTTCCAATGAAAATTTTCTCGAGTACAATACCAGAGAGGATTTTTTAAAATTGAACTTGAACGCTGCCATTTTGTGTACTAAAATTCTTAAAACTAACCTGGATATTATTTCGAATGTCGACACGGTCGACCGATTATACGACTTAATCCAACTAGTTGGGGAACTTTTGTAATCGATGAGTATCTCAACAATGTTTATGTCGACATTATTGAGAATCTACGTTTCGAGATCAAACAGTCTTCAATGGACTTGCAACTCGACAAGTTTTATCGTCTCAACTCGTACCAACTATTGGTTACACAGTCCCCATTGGACTTGTTACGCGGATTCAACAAGTTTTATCGTCTCAACTCGTACCAACTAGTGAAAGTTTTTAATTCTATTGGTTAAGATTAGTCACGACTAATCGAAAGTTCATTTCGAACCCACAAGTCAATTCACCAGTTTCATAGTTTTAAACTTTTTCAAAACCTTCAATATTATACTTTAGACTTTTATTTTTTTTTTGTTAAATTTTTATTCTTTAATTTTATTATTCTTGTTGTTGTTTTTCTTGTAGATTAATCATTTTTTATTGATTTATATTTGTCTCGTCAAATTGCGACCAATTTTGTTGTCTAAAAACTGATACTGATTTAAAATTATTTACAAGAAAATAAGGTTTGTATTTTGTTTATTTAAACTAAATTTACGGTTATTTACTTTGATGTTGGGTTTAATGCCCTTGTTGTTTTGTATCAATTGAACGAGAATAGACCAGAAGAAAATTTGCTCAATATGAGGAATGAAAATATCCTGAGACTTGTCAATAAGGCCAAAACAAATGATTTAGTTCAAACAATTGCTTCGTACTCGTTACATTTTGAGAATATGATTCAAAACGATCCAATCATTGGGGCTTTGTTGTTGAATTATTTTCAACCAAATGATGTTGAATTGGAAGAAGTACTCAAAGGAGATTCAATGTCATTTGAATGTTATGTTTATTTTATTGAAATTTTTAGAGACGGTTTACAATCAGAATTCTTGGTCAATTTTGACAAAAAGTAACCATTGAGAAAATACAAAAGTCTTATAAGGATAATTTGGATTTTATAGCCGAAGACAAAGGTGTCACTGAGTGCGCTGGAGAAGGCCTAGATTTATTGTTCAAACTAGAATGGCAAGCGTTTCTATCGACCCAAAATTGATTCAACTCGAAACAAATTACGTTGACCCACTTGGCTTTGATGTTACAATACCTCAAAGACTCGTCAATGATCGTCAATCGAACCCTACCTGGTTATCTTACTTACTTATTCGAACGAACCAAATCAATTATATTTTTTATGAGCCAAAAATTTTTCAATCTCACCATCCAAAAATAGGAACTTCCCATGTATCGTTCAGTTACTTTGTCTGTTAGGTGTTTGACTCAACAACTCGTGTTTTTTTTTAACACAGAGCGATCGATTGACATAAGACTTTATGTTTAGTTGGTGATCTAACAAGACATATCTGACTCGATTTTTGAGATAGACAGAAGCTAAAATCGATTCGAACTCTTTACGGGCATCGCATGTAAATATTAAATTAAATTGAGATGACTTGTTCAAAAAATTTTTGATGAATTTTTCGATGTTCGATTCGAGACAGTGTATGTTAAACTATGAATATTGACTAATGTGAATATTTTACCAGACGGCGCAAGTCTCAAAAAGCTATCAATTTCTTCATCACTTGATTCGAGTTGACAAAAAAATATTCCATCATTTGTCGGTACGGGTTGATCAGGTGTCAAGGCATATATCAAATTTATCATGAAGTTTGATTCGACATCCTATAATTCTATATTTTTTGTTTTGATATTATGTCAAGTGCCCGTTATTGGTCGATTAGAATGAAACAAAAGTGACATGAGCCTCAATTTCAGATCTTATAGACTGAGCACTCAATTTTTATGTCAGCACAAAGATATGAAATAATCTCTTTGTTATTTGTTTTTTTTATTTTGAATGTGTTTATGTTTGTAGCTTGAATGCGTAATTTTTTAATTCTTCAAATTCAAAATTTTATTTTTAAAAAAAATTCAAATTAATAAATATTTTTTCATTTAGATTAAAAAGTAATTAACTTGAAAAAATTTGAAAAACTAACCAACTTGGAAAAATTTACCGATTTGAATCAATTTTAATATTAAATAATCGTCGCACCAACCTAATGTAAGTAAATTTTATTTATTTATTTACAAAAGTCAAACATGCTAGTGCCCAAGAAACTTATCTTAGCTAAGTACTGAATCAGGTTTAAAGGGTTTAAATTAAAAATTATTCAAAAATGATCCAGAATTATTTTGTTAAAATTTCCAGCATAAATAGTTTAAACAATTTCAAGCATAAATTTTGTTCAAGTTTGTTCAGGCACAAATACAGCGGTGGCGGATTTCATCAGAGACCATAACTAGAGGTCGTTCTTAATCAAAAGAACATTTTCATCTAGTTGTTTTTTAAAAGGAGGAGGTTAAATTGAGTCTGTAAGTTAACTTGCTGCATGTGTCATGAAAGTCTTTTAGACTCCCATGTCATGTTGTCAAAGTGTATTGTTAAATTTTCATCAGAGACCATAACTAGAGGTTACCAAAAATGTAAATTTACATCCGTTAAAATCAAAAAAGCTAGTGCTAGCATAATTCTGACGATAGTGCTTGTTTGCTGAACAATCAAATGACAATGTTCAAAAATCATAAAAGGTCTTAGTTTATTTAAATATCTGCAGTTGCGTAGCCGAAAAATAACAACGAGTTTCTTTCTCATAGAATCATGCATTAAGAAAAGGCTTGAGAGAATCGAAACATAAGAAAACTTAAATTTTTAAATTTTTTATTAAGTAATCTTTAGTCACATTTAATGTTCATCTAAGGAACTTTTTTTTCAAGAAAATTCGAAAACTCAACGGTCAAATAGATCAAAATTTTTAAGCAAATTCGCGATTTTGTCAACTAGGATTTTCTTCAAGTTGACTTCGATGCACTGAAGGCCTTTGATGAGAATATTCAAAATATCATCGAGGGTTTCTGTCTTCAAATCTTTGATGTGACTTTAATCAGAAAATATCTTGAAGAAAGAATTTTATTGAAGTTTAATTCTTTAAAAATTACCACAAGCAACTGTAGATGATGTTAAAGTTTTCTTGGATAGTGCTTACACCTTGAGATTTCATGCTTCTTTCACATTCTATAAACAAAAGAAAATAATCATAAACTCCAAATGATTTTAATATTAATTTTAACTTACGTGCTATTTTACTTAGGGCTTCTCGTAAACTAAGGGTATCGTGAACCGATGGTAAAAGGGCTTCTATAAAAGTTTCCATTGTTTTTAATTTTATTGATTGTTATTAAGAAAAAATAATTTTTTTTTTTTTGATAATTTCAGTTATATATTTTCAGATTACTTTATGAATTTTTGGGGTTAGGATACTTTAACTTTATTTAGCTAATAAAATGACCATGAACATGTTTTTGTCTTATCCTCATCCTCAAATTAAAAGTTCTAATTTAACATTAGTTTTGATATTTTTTTTTCAAATGTGAATTTTCGAATGTTTTTTTTTCCAGGGAGCATCGTTCAACTCTTGGTCTCTTGGACGAAAACGCAATGCAAGGTAAATATGATAAAATAAAAAAAATTCCAAAACTTAATTTTTTTTTCGAAGACTTTTCAATGGAAAATTTACACAAAGTACACGGTAAAACACCGATACCATTTAAACAAATAAATTTCAAAAATATTCTCCAAGCTCGTCAAATGAACCAAAATAAATAATTAAACTTTGATTCTTCTGAACAACCTGATCAAACCCAAGAGAGTGTTCATTTTAATGAGTCAGATCTTAAACAACTCGATTATGACTTTACAATCAATGGAGGAGAAGAAGACGATGATGATGACAAAGAAAATCTTAAAAGTTATAAAACAAAGCTGAATGATTTAAGCGATATGAATTTTAAAGATTATTCGAAAAATTATAGCTTCGCTAAAACCGTTTTTCCAATAGTTAGTCCTGATCAGTTTCTAGATATGGATAAAAGTTGGAATTTTACGTTGTCTGAAAACAAGACGTCCGATTAACAGGTTTCAAATGTGTTCAATGATTTTTTGGTAAGTCTTCTTTTTAGTCATTAGTTCTGCCCTTTAGCTTATTTTCAGGCCGAGTTTTCTCACACTCATGGATTATTTCATGCAGGAAAAGTACTATTTAGAGGAAGAAAAATATGTCTTCGGAAAAAATAATTAAAATTGAGCGTTAACTTGTTTTAGGAGCCATCGAATCACTGAGCTGAGTTGCAGTCTTCTTCGGTCGAATGATAACACGTTTCTTGTTGGCCTAGTATTCGTCGGTAAAAGTAGTAGTAGTGGTAGTAGTAGTAGTAGTAAAAATAACTGCGACTAAGTCGAGTTAAGCCGTGAGGCTGTGGCAGTTCTTTGCATTAGCACCATTCGACCGTTCATTTGTTCTAAACCAATCATCAAGTTTCGCTTTGAATGAATTTAATGAAGTTGTGTCCACAACATTCTTCGGTAAACTATTCCAATCATTGACCACTCTGTTTGTAATGTAATTGTATCGTATCGGGCAGTTTTTGATGAGCTCTCTTGAAACCACTTTGGAATGACCTCTTAAATTATAATTATTTTTTGCTGAACTATACCTGATACCATTCATTAAGTTGACGTTGAATCTCGTTATAAATTTTAAATAGATTCTCATAGAAAAGGAAGACTTTGAACGAATCAAACTTGGTTGTCCATTTTTTTGTTGTACGTTTCTAAATGATGGCCACGCCTATCGTATCTTTTTAAATATTTATCGTATCTTCATTAGTTCTGCTGTTCTCTTCATCTGTTCTCTTTCGATAGATTTTGATCAATTGAATCCTTCTGAAAAAGCGGCTATAAATACTAAGGTTTATGACTTGGTGAACCTTAGAAACCAGGACTCAAAGATCTCTTTCTTGACCTGATTCACTCAGAAAATGATTGACTCTCGAGTTCGCCATTTCGTATGGGTATCTTTCGTTTCTTTTAATCTCAAATACAAAAGTGGTAATTTAATTTTCATTAATTTTTTAAAAGATCGATGAATCGTCAAGCATACTCCTTAACAGAGGAGACTTTGATAACACAAACGCTGATCAATCGAACCAATCAGGTCGTATAAATTATGACAAAATGGACGAAATAAATTCAAACGAGACACAAAATTCAACACTCTACCTTTCATTAAATTCATTAGAATCAATTAAAGTTTTGTCGAAACGTAGCGTGTTCAATGATTTAAAACCATCGGTCAATTTTACTGGAATTGACAATAGTTGTTTAAAACGTGATTGAACGTGGTTTCAAGTGGTTCATTGACAAGTACACCATCTAATATGACAAAATCAATGTCTGAGAGTTCAAATTTGAATGGTCTGACTGCGATTAGTCTTATGGAAAAATTTTATAAATCAGATAATCAAGATAGTTTTATATTGTCTATACCTGAGCTTAATGATTCGACTTCAGTATCGAGTAATCATCATCATGATAAACATAAACAAAAAAATGTCAAAAAACAAAAAAGCGCTGAGATCCAAACAACTAATGATTCCATGAAATCAAATGATGAAAATCGACAATCGATTTCAAATGTTGCTTCGTCATCGGATCCATCAGGCACTATGAATACTCAATTTAATGTTATTAATAATTTGGCTCAAGCTATGATTAACAATTCGACTAATTCAAATAATTCGGCTAATAATTTTGTACCGTAATCTCGCGACCACTACTCTAAGAGCAAAGTCTAAATTTGGGTTTGCTCTATAGGGCTTTAATCCGATATATTTCACGTAATTTGTGGTAAAAATTCAATAATTTAGGTAAATTTTAGCAAAATCCTCCTATCAAAACACCACTTTATTAATAGAATTAACTCGGATTTTAAAATAAATCTAAATTTTAATTGTTTTTAATATTTGATGTTAACTCCGCAATGTTTTTGATTTTTTTTAATTTTCTTTAGAGTAAAAGCGGATATTTCGCTAGAATAAAAAGCAACTTTGGTCTTTACTCTAAGTATAAAGACAGGATCTTACCATTGTTCTAGAATAACAAAAAAAAATGTTATAACATGGTTTCGATGGGATTAAAGCCCTATAGAGCAAACCCAAATTTAGACTTAGCTCTTAGAGTAGTGGTCGCGAGATTACGGTATATATACCGTTTAATAATTTTATACCGTGTGTTCAAAAGTTTTATGATGATATGCAAACTAGTCAAGGTGCGTGAAGTTGATTTTTTTAAAAAAAATTTTTTCTTAAAATGGACACGAGAGTTAGTTAGAAAATCGTAGATTGAAAGGTCAAATAATCCTTTTCATTGGCTCATTTATTTGACGATGAAGTCTCTTTTCCATGGTCTTTTATGAATTTCGGTAGAATTTTTGTTTAAATTTTTTTTCATATCTAAGCATCAATTCAATTCTTGTTTTGTTCCAATTGATTTTTCGCAAAATTATTAAATTCGAATTTTCATCATTCCCATTCATAATCGGTTCGTCCATTTGAGAAATTTTGCTTACAATTCGTATCTATACTAACATTGACAAATATAATTAAGAAAAAATTCGAAATTGATTTCAATTGATCGTAATCAATTTGAACTAATTTTATAGAGTTTTTGATTTTTAATTTAATAATCAACAAAAAAAATAAAGCTTGGACTAAAACAGAAATAACTTTTCCTCTCTCTCTCTCTCTCTCTCTGTTAGAAAAATTAAGCAACGTCTAAAGAAAAAAGTGAATGACTGTCATTAGTGTTTCTGCTGCTAGCTTGCGGTCTGACTAGAATCATCAACTAGTCCTGCTCTAGATGATTTTTTCTAGACTAGTGTATATAAATTATGTTATGATCCCGATCCCGGCGCAGAAGGAGACTAGTCACCTTCTGCGGCTAATGAATTTTGGATTGCTATCCTAAATTGTAAACCTACTACCCATCTACTAAGCAAGCATCAAAAAAAAAAGATCCTAGAATAAAGAAAAATCTATTTTTGTTTTAAGTCTGATTCACATGTTACTTAATTTCTTTTAGTCCAGTTGTTTGAAAGAAAGGTGGACAACCTACTTTACTACTACTACTACTATTACTACTATTACTAGTATTGTAACCCCTCATAGTTCTTAAATTATATTGAAATTGATAACAATTGATCGTGATCAATTTAAATCAATCAATTTACAAAATAAATGATGAGGATTCGAAAAATTCAAATTCAACCTACTTCAAATTCAATTCACTTGGTGTTG
Organism: Brachionus rubens; assembly: GCA_022207745.1. NCBI lineage: Eukaryota > Metazoa > Rotifera > Eurotatoria > Ploima > Brachionidae > Brachionus > Brachionus rubens. Next base: position 28,909 of record JAJVHD010000093.1, on the reverse strand, counting down.
GTATTGGTGTTGTTGTTGTGATTAGTCGGAAATCAAAATCAAAATCGGTTGATAAATCGTAATTTATTTGTCAATTTAAATGGAGTTTGTAAATGGAAAGTTGAATAGATCAAATCAATGGGTTAGGGTTAGGGTTTAGGGTTTGGGGTTAGGGTTAGGGTTAGGGTATAATTATTTGTCTGATTTTTTTAAGTCACTATTTTTCGGGTTAAATGTAAATTAAAAGGTTAAAAAATATATTTTTAGGTTATTTTTTTATTTGTCATTATTTTCAACTATTTTCAAATTAAATATTCACTTTAATAGCCTTCTCTTGATGTTTGAGTAGAAATATCATTTGTCTCAATTTCTGGGTCGAATCTGTCCATTAGTCGATTTAAAAGAGCATATTTGATGACCAACCTTGAATATTGTTTATAACTCAATGGTATCATTACAAATTTTTCGTTTATTTTTTCAATTTTCCACTTTAGATTAAAAAACCTTAAACACCCTTCGAATCTTTCTTTAGACTTGACATCAGAATCAATGACGAAAAAAATTGGCTCATTATCACGAAACCATGAGTCTAAGACACGCATTACTTTGTAATCTTCAATTGCATTTAATGTCTTCCTTGTGTATTTGTCTTCAGTAACCAAGTCATTTTGAACAAAAACACTTCTTAAACTATTATTCGAGAGATACCATTCCGACCAATCCTCTTTGGTAATATTGAATTTTGAATTATATTTAACATTTTCGTATGTAATCGGGAGTATGTTTCTTAAAAGTCGTTCACTTGGATACCTATAGTTGTATTCTTTAAAGTCGGAGCTTAAGAAATTTCTTAATTCAGTCTCGTCCATATCTTTCCCTTTAGGATCCTTTCTAATGATCGAGAAAAGCTCAATAAGAACAGTCCTTTTTGCTTCAATAAAATCCATTTTTATAAACTACACTTTTTGATAAATAATTTTAAAATGAAAAAACATAATTTGATTTATTCCAAAACTAAATGAACAACCTTCAATTCCTTGGTTTATTTCCAACTTTAAATCTGCAGCCATTATAAAGACAGTTTTGACGAAAAAACAGTTATAAAAGTATAATTTCTTTCAAGTTATAAATTCAAACACTGCATCTATCTTATCAGGACAAAAATCTTAACCATTCTCAAAATCGACAATTAACAGTGAAATAAGTTTGTAAACAAACCCCACTTCTTATATTTTGCTTCATTGATTTTAGAAATTACATGTTTGGGTTTAAAATTCTAAATGTGTTTAAAACTTTTATTTATTGATTTTATTCAAAGATATTGTTTTGTTGTAATCGAGTTATATTGTTCTGAATTTTTTAGCTCCATTCTGGTCCATATCATCTGTTGTTTGAGTTCCAACATGATCAGTCTCAATTTCTGGATCATATCTCCCTATTAGACGACGTGAAAGAACATATTTTATTACCAACATTGAGTTGGTTTCATAACTAGACGGCATTAGAACATAATTTTGATTAAGTCTCTCGATTTTCCATTTTAGTTCGAATATTTTCAAGCTACATTGGAATTTTTTTATCAGTTCGTTGTCAGCGTTAATCACAAAATAAATTGGCTCAAAATCACGATACCATGAATCTAAAATACGCATCTGCTTGTAATCTTCTATAGCATGCAATGTGTCAATCTTATATTTATCTTCGATAACTAAATCTTGCTGAACTGAAACAGTTTTTAAACGATTATTCGATAGAAACCAATTACTCCATTCTCGTTTTGTAATCGAGAATCTTGAATTGTATTTGACATTTTCGTATGTTAAAGGCATTATATTTCTTAACAGCCTTTCACTTGGAAACCTGTAATTAAATTCTTTGAAATCTTTGCTTAGAATATTTCGCAATTCTTTTTCATCCATGTTTTGTCCTTTGTGATCTTTACGGATAAATGAGATAAGCTTAATGAGATTTTGTCTACCATCGTTGATTATGTCCATATCGAAATTTATTTCAAACAGTTACAAAAAAGTTAATTTTCAATTTAAAGAAGCTTTGGATTTTACAAAAAGAACTCAACATCATGTAATAAAACCGGTATTTACTGTAATAATATTCCTCAAGCACGACTGAACAATCTAATTTCAAAAAATTAAGTTTAAAGTTAAATTTAATTTGAACAATATAAGATGATAACATTATGCAAAAAACAACTCAATGATCTAAATACATTTTAATTTGAATTTTAAGAAGAACTGTTTTAATTTCAAGTTTATGAATCAAGTTTAAAGTTTAATTTGTTTTGAATAAATTATCTCCTCTTAAGATGATCATATAATGAAACAAAAAACTCAAATGATATAAATTATGTATTTTTATTTAAATTTTATGAATCAAGTTTAAGCATTAGGGTTTAAAGCATTTGGTGATTTTTTTTTTATATTAAGGGATAATATTATTTTTTTTTGTGTAATTTCAATATAATAAAGATAAGTAAAAAAAAAAAAATGATTCAAAAAGAAATTAATAAAAAGAAAAATAAAAAAAGGAAAATTAGAAAATTTTTTTTATACATTATTTACATTTTTCAATCAATTTTTTAATTTTGTTTGATGGTCGTTTTTCTATATAATAGAATATTCTGATACTAACAACGTTTTCTCCTAAGTCCTTATCCTTCTCAGATTCTACTGGTTTTTTATTTAAATCAATATCTGTATCACGAACAAAATTTCTTTTTCTTTCTTGTCTGATGTCCTGATCAAGAGTTAGAAATTTCCCTTTTATTTTAGAGATACAAGAAAAATGTCCACCATCATAAACATTATCTTTTTTATAATTAATTTGCAAAATGTATTTTGAATCTTTCAACTCTTTTATACTTGTTTGAAATTTAAACCGAGAGTTTTTAAACTTATGTGATTCAAACACATCTTTTCTTACATAAAATTTCTCATCAACAAAAATGGTGTTAGCAAGATGAGGATTATATTTATTCTCATCATTTTTTTTTGTTGATAATTTTTTTTGCATTAAATTGTATTTCTGGGAATCAAAAAATAAATCTTGACCATCAAAAAGTTTTTTATTGAAATAACAATTTAAAGCAAAAGGCATACAAGTGTCTGGTTCGTTTATGGAAAATTTTTTAAAAGAACTCATTTTTTGAAATTTAGAAAAAAAATTTTTTTTTAAAAAATTGAAATGAAATGAAAAAAAAAATTTAAGTGTTTTTATATTGAATTACAATTCAAAAGTTCAAATTATTTTTATCAATGACATGTGAATTGTCTTATAAAGGATTAAATCAACTTAAAACGAAGTATTCGCGCCATAATTTTACCAAAGCGAGTGACATCTTTTTACTATTAACAAAGTAAGTGACATCTTTTTACTATTAACAAAATGAGTGACATCTTTTTAAAAAAATGAGTGACATCTTTTTAACAAAGTGAGTGACATCTTTTTAATATTAACAAATTAAGTGACATCTTTTTAACAAAATGAGTGACATCTTTTTAACAAAGTGAGTGACATTTTTTTACTATTAACAAATTAAGTGACATTTTTTTACTATTAACAAATTAAGTGACATTTTTTTACTATTAACAAATTAAGTGACATCTTTTTACTATTAACAAAATGAGTGACATCATTTTAACAAAGTGAGTGACATCTTTTTAACAAAGTGAGTGACATCTTTTTACTATTAACAAATTAAGTGACACCTTTTGAACAAAATGAGTGACATCTTTTTAACAAAGTGAGTGACATCTTTTTACAATTAACAAAGTGAGTGAAATCTTTTTACTATTAACAAAGTAAGTGACATCTTTTTAACAAAGTGAGTGACATCTTTTTACTATTAACAAAGTGAGTGAAATCTTTATACTATAAAAAAAAAGAATCAAAAGTTTAAGAAAATATGATGAAAAAATTTTATTTGAATAGATTTTGAAGAATATATATTTAGTTCAATTAAAAATATTCACATGCTCTTATTAAATTTAAGCTTTTAGGATCAACATTTTTATCAAACTGATATATTTGTTTAGTGAATTGCATTGATTGAGATCTTCCAAATCTTAATGATGAATTTGTTGTAGGTGCTAAATCGCTTAAACTTTGTGATCTCTTGCTTGAAAAAATTTTGCACAATGTTAATAATTTATTTTCACACCCGAATTTGATATAATTTCCATGTGTAAAAATATATTTCCAACAACTAACTGAATGAAATCTATATTTCGTAGCATATTTGTACCAGATAGCTGTAGTGCTTTCTGTAAACATTTTACTTAATTGATCAGAGTTTAAATTCATTTTTTTATTAGTTAGGTTACTCTAGACTTAGATACTAATGAAGTTTTAAGGTTAGTTTACTAAAAAATTGAAAAACAGTATTATCTGTTTAGTTTAAAAAAAATTAATGATTTAAATAAAAGTTAAACAAAAACTTTTTTATTTTCATAAACATGTTCAAGGAAATCCATAAAATTATTTAAATCTTGTTGATTCGTAATGACCAGATATTCTAAATCCTTTATCCTTTTTTCGAAACTCATCATATCTATGTCGTATTTGATTATGTCGTCTGCAGTAAACTTGTTTTTGTATTCAAAACGGTTTTTTTTTTCGATAAGAATATTTAATTTTCTGAGATTTTCTATGTAAATCTTGTTCTTTCTTAATATATGATAATAGTGTTCTGTTGTAAACTTTAAGATTCCCTTATTTGTAACAACATCGAGTATAGCCTCAAGTTCGCTCCAAACATAAGATTCAACGTCTAAATCTTCCTTGGGGATATGGTTGTATTCAAGTTTTCGATCCAAACGATTATCATGTTGCCAGAAATCGTGCAAAAAAATTTTCACATTTTCTTCAGTTGAGCGTTTTAGTGGCGTGCTCGTACAAACTCTCTTACAAAATTCAGAATCGGACGAATATAAACTTAATTCACGCTTAAGTTCTCCACTTTGAATTTCAATAACTGAATCATCAGAAGATAAAAGTCCACGAATTAATTCGTTTTCTTTCGGTGAGAAATAAGATGACTTTTCGTTAAGAAAACCATTTTCGATATTTGAAGAACTAATCTCGTATGTAGAACTTGAATTCATTTTTTATTTATTAGAATAGAATTTGAAGTTCTTCATTCATAATTTCAATCTTAACTTGAACCTCTCCTTTTTTTAAACTATACTTAGTTGCAGCTCATTTAAGAAATTAGTATATGGCTCGTGTAAGTGTTTTGTTTTTGACAGTCTTTCATAAAAGAAAACTGAAAAGAGTAATTATTTGAGGTAAAATATTTTATTAAAATTAATTTTAAAAAAATTTAATTTTTTAAGTTTGAGTTTCGGCATTTTCCATTCTTATCTTGGTTGAGTTTATCAAATTGGCTTTTTCAACTAAACTTCGTATAAGAGCTTTCGTTAATAAACCATATGTTTTTGGTATTAAGACCCAATTATTACCAAGTTGAACGATTCTCCAATTGTACCCGTAACGTATGAATAATTTATTACACATGTTGATTTCCGGCGGATCTAGGAAAATACGAAAAAATAACGGGCCAAATTCTTCTGAACCTTGTTTAGGTCCTCGATTTTGGTAAAGATAGCTGTATAGACGATCACGTTTTAAATTTTTTATCACTTCAGGTTCTGAACCAGAATATTCTACCTTTTCCACTGATTCTTGGACAGATTTTGTTTTCATTTGATTACAAGTTAGCCAATCGCATACTTCTTGGTTAGAAACAATGTCAAAGTTTGCCGAGACATTTCTTGGATTCTCGATCGTGTATTTTCCAAGTTAAAATCCCAATGAAAACTTCAGGAAACAAAGGGACTTCTCCATTAACAAATCGACCAAGTCTTGAGCTTGAATTAAGCTTTCGAATTAAAAAATTATCGGTTTCATAAGAATTAGAATTCATTTTTAAAAATAAGTAAAATTTGAATTTGAATTATAACTAAAGCTCCATATTTTTCTTATACTGCAGTCAATTTTTTTGAAGATTGTGAGAATAAATTAAAAATAAGAAATAAAATGAAACTATTACAAAATGGGTAATGAATAATAAACTTTCCAAAACTACTAAGATTCTGATAAAATTTTTTATTTTCAAAAGCATTATAAACTAAATTTTTGAAAAACTTTATGGTTTAATAACTTTATTATCATAAATTTTATGCATTATATTAACAAGTTCTTTAAGTTCGGCAAGTGCTTGTTCTTCTATTTCTTCTTCAGCTTTGATTTTAACAACAAGTTGCTGTCTTTGTTGTAACAATATTTGATTGTTTTCAACTTTATACAAAGGAAAATTGTTTCGTAAAATATCTCTCAAACTATGACACTTGTTTTTTTGGTTTGAACTATCTTTTTTTTCTTCAACATATGATAGTAATGTTCTACTGTGTAGCAATATTGGTGAAAGCAAATCAAATCAACAATCACTTCAGTTTCACACCAAACCAAAAGATCAATATCTATATCAACATCGTCGACTCGATTGTAATACAGATTTTTGTTTAACAGAGGATGATGGGCATAGAAATCAGATAAAGTAAATCTTTGTAATATTTGTTTCGATTCATTTTCATGATTTGATTTTGTTTTTTTTTGAACAACCTGAATCTCTTGACTAGTAATACTTTGAATACTTCGCTCTCTTTTGAGTTTTGCACGATTACAGCTACCAATATATACTACGCTTAAATCGTCGCTTGAATCGGAATCTATTGATATTAAGTCAACTATGCTCATTCTTTGAGAGAAAATTAATGAAAAATTTAAAAGAACTAGTGTTTTTAACGAATTTATGCGTTAAATTTGAAAAAATATAAATTTTGTTGCTTTTACATTTTTTATTTAAAAATAAAGATATTTATTATTATCAATATCTAGTAAAAAATTTAAAAGATCAGCATCTTCATCGCTTTGTGATTCATCTTTTTCCGTTTTTAACATTTTTACGTCCGGCTTGATTTCAACTTCTTCGACTTCATCTATTGTTCTTTTTGATTTTTGATCAGTTATGTCTTGTTTACTCTGTTCTGTTTTTGTATTGTTAACTGTTGTATCACTTACCATAAAAATGTTATTAAAAGTATTAAACTTTTTCAATGACTTCGGCTTTTTGGTTTTTGATAATGCAATCATCGAAAAAGACTTTGTCAAGGTCCTAATAGATTTGCTTTCATTTGAAACTTTCGGCTTATCAGACAACTCAGTAGGCTTCCATTCAATAGCCAATAGCTCTTTTGGTTGAAACTCAAATTTATCACTCTTTGGCATGGGAGGATATTCAATCGCCAATTTGCTTTCATACTCAATTTCTTTTAACACAAGTGGATTTTCAATTGAAACAAACGCATCCTTACAATGAGTACTTGTTTTAAAATGATTTTGTAAATGATCCCGACGACAGTAGTGATGACCACATTTTGAACACCAAAAGCCACCCGGTACAGTGCTCTTATCGTTCGGAGAAATAAATGAACCACCATTTGGAAGTTCTTGATCGTGACAAATTGTGAGATGTTGAACATATTTTTGCTTACTAGCAAACGATTTGTTCAATATTTTACATTCAGGGAACAAGCACAAATATCTAAGATTATCTGAAATATTCTTGATAATCACTGGTTCAGCCAAAGATGGTATTACGAAATTGTAAAAATTATCCTTTAAGCTCTGCTCAACATTTGTCATCTTGTCCAACGTAGGCTTATAGTTGTTTTTAAGTCGATTAATTTCCAAGCCAATTGGTAACTTGTAGATTTTTCTTGTCATGATAATTCGAAACGAATTTTATTTTTCTAAAATAAGAAACTGAAATAAAATAAAAACATGTAAATTTATAGGGTTTCCTTAAGAGACAAAAAAAAACGAAAATGTCAAGGTTAATTTTTTATTCAAGCATAAAATATAGAAACAAGTTTAATCATCCAAACAAACCAAAATCTCCTGATACCACGATAGATCTACCAAACGACATGATTCGAACGATTCGTCTAAAATTATGGTCTCATTTGAAAGATCTTTCTTTTTTTCTTTCGAGAAGAAACATTTTTTGGCTTTCGACAGCATTTATGATTCAAATGACTCTGCAAATGATCTTTTCTGTTAAAAATTCTATCACATATCTCACATTTAAACCCTCCAAATTTTATGTTTTGATCATTGTTTAACAAAAAAAGTCCTTGACCTGGTAATTGATGTGGATGTTTTAAACACAAATGCTGAACATACTTTTGCTTAGTACCATACGATTTTTTTTGTGGAACACAATTTGAAAATAAACACCAATATCGAGTATTTGTCTGTTCCTTAAATTGCTCTGCTAAAGTTGGTATAACTAAATTAACAAAATTACTAATCTTATGAACATTAAGCTCAAGTTTTCCGTCAATGACATAACTAAATTTCTCTTTAAGCCGATTGATGTCTTCTTTCTTAACGTCTTTAATTTTTCTACACATTTTGAAACTGAATAAGAATTGATAATGAGAATGAATTAATTTTTATATGAACCACCGATACCGCTTTAATGAATGTCTGTTCATTTAAGAGCTTAAGACAGCGAGAATCACATTAGATGTCTCAAACTCGAGCAAACCAATGTTAACACGCAAATTCAAAGTTAACATTGATTTGCATACGAACTGATGATACCGCTTTAATGAATGTCTGTTCATTTAAGAGCTTAAGACAGCGAGAATCACATTAGATGTCTCAAACTCGAGCAAACCAATGTTAACACGCAAATTTAAAGTTAACATTGATTTGCATACGAACTGATGATACCGCTTTAATGAATGTCTGTTCATTTAAGAGCTTAAGACAGCGAGAATCACATTAGATGTCTCAAACTCGAGCAAACCAATGTTAACACGCATATTTAAAGTTAACATTGATTTGCATACGAACTGATGATACCGCTTTAATGAATGTCTGTTCATTTAAGAGCTTAAGACAGCGAGAATCACATTAGATGTCATAAACTCGAGCAAACCAATGTTAACACGCAAATTTAAAGTTAACATTGATTTGCATACGAACTGATGATACCGCTTTAATGAATGTCTGTTCATTTAAGAGCTTAAGACAGCGAGAATCACATTAGATGTCTCAAACTCGAGCAAACCAATGTTAACACGCAAATTTAAAGTTAACATTGATTTGCATACGAACTGATGATACCGCTTTAATGAATGTCTGTTCATTTAAGAGCTTAAGACAGCGAGAATCACATTAGATGTCATAAACTCGAGCAAACCAATGTTAACACGCAAATTCAAAGTTAACATTGATTTGCATACGAACTGATGATACCGCTTTAATGAATGTCTGTTCATTTAAGAGCTTAAGACAGCGAGAATCACATTAGATGTCTCAAACTCGAGCAAACCAATGTTAACACGCATATTTAAAGTTAACATTGATTTGCATACGAACTGATGATACCGCTTTAATGAATGTCTGTTCATTTAAGAGCTTAAGACAGCGAGAATCACATTAGATGTCTCAAACTCGAGCAAACCAATGTTAACACGCAAATTTAAAGTTAACATTGATTTGCATACGAACTGATGATACCGCTTTAATGAATGTCTGTTCATTTAAGAGCTTAAGACAGCGAGAATCACATTAGATGTCATAAACTCGAGCAAACCAATGTTAACACGCAAATTTAAAGTTAACATTGATTTGCATACGAACTGATGATACCGCTTTAATGAATGTCTGTTCATTTAAGAGCTTAAGACAGCGAGAATCACATTAGATGTCATAAACTCGAGCAAACCAATGTTAACACGCAAATTTAAAGTTAACATTGATTTGCATACGAACTGATGATACCGCTTTAATGAATGTCTGTTCATTTAAGAGCTTAAGACAGCGAGAATCACATTAGATGTCATAAACTCGAGCAAACCAATGTTAACACGCAAATTTAAAGTTAACATTGATTTGCATACGAACTGATGATACCGCTTTAATGAATGTCTGTTCATTTAAGAGCTTAAGACAGCGAGAATCACATTAGATGTCATAAACTCGAGCAAACCAATGTTAACACGCATATTTAAAGTTAACATTGATTTGCATACGAACTGATGATACCGCTTTAATGAATGTCTGTTCATTTAAGAGCTTAAGACAGCGAGAATCACATTAGATGTCTCAAACTCGAGCAAACCAATGTTAACACGCAAATTTAAAGTTAACATTGATTTGCATACGAACTGATGATACCGCTTTAATGAATGTCTGTTCATTTAAGAGCTTAAGACAGCGAGAATCACATTAGATGTCATAAACTCGAGCAAACCAATGTTAACACGCAAATTTAAAGTTAACATTGATTTGCATACGAACTGATGATACCGCTTTAATGAATGTCTGTTCATTTAAGAGCTTAAGACAGCGAGAATCACATTAGATGTCATAAACTCGAGCAAACCAATGTTAACACGCAAATTTAAAGTTAACATTGATTTGCATACGAACTGATGATACCGCTTTAATGAATGTCTGTTCATTTAAGAGCTTAAGACAGCGAGAATCACATTAGATGTCATAAACTCGAGCAAACCAATGTTAACACGCAAATTCAAAGTTAACATTGATTTGCATACGAACTGATGATACCGCTTTAATGAATGTCTGTTCATTTAAGAGCTTAAGACAGCGAGAATCACATTAGATGTCTCAAACTCGAGCAAACCAATGTTAACACGAAAATTCAAAGTTAACATTGATTTGCATACGAACTGATGATACCGCTTTAATGAATGTCTGTTCATTTAAGAGCTTAAGACAGCGAGAATCACATTAGATGTCTCAAACTCGAGCAAACCAATGTTAACACGCATATTTAAAGTTAACATTGATTTGCATACGAACTGATGATACCGCTTTAATGAATGTCTGTTCATTTAAGAGCTTAAGACAGCGAGAATCACATTAGATGTCATAAACTCGAGCAAACCAATGTTAACACGCAAATTTAAAGTTAACATTGATTTGCATACGAACTGATGATACCGCTTTAGTGAATGTCTGTTCATTTAAGAGCTTAAGACAGCGAGAATCACATTAGATGTCTCAAACTCGAGCAAACCAATGTTAACACGCATATTTAAAGTTAACATTGATTTGCATACGAACTGATGATACCGCTTTAATGAATGTCTGTTCATTTAAGAGCTTAAGACAGCGAGAATCACATTAGATGTCATAAACTCGAGCAAACCAATGTTAACACGCAAATTTAAAGTTAACATTGATTTGCATATGAACTGATGATACCGCTTTAATGAATGTCTGTTCATTTAAGAGCTTAAGACAGCGAGAATCACATTAGATGTCTCAAACTCGAGCAAACCAATGTTAACACGCAAATTTAAAGTTAACATTGATTTGCATACGAACTGATGATACCGCTTTAATGAATGTCTGTTCATTTAAGAGCTTAAGACAGCGAGAATCACATTAGATGTCATAAACTCGAGCAAACCAATGTTAACACGCAAATTCAAAGTTAACATTGATTTGCATACGAACTGATGATACCGCTTTAATGAATGTCTGTTCATTTAAGAGCTTAAGACAGCGAGAATCACATTAGATGTCTCAAACTCGAGCAAACCAATGTTAACACGCATATTTAAAGTTAACATTGATTTGCATACGAACTGATGATACTGCTTTAATGAATGTCTGTTCATTTAAGAGCTTAAGACAGCGAGAATCACATTAGATGTCTCAAACTCGAGCAAACCAATGTTAACACGCAAATTTAAAGTTAACATTGATTTGCATACGAACTGATGATACCGCTTTAATGAATGTCTGTTCATTTAAGAGCTTAAGACAGCGAGAATCACATTAGATGTCATAAACTCGAGCAAACCAATGTTAACACGCAAATTTAAAGTTAACATTGATTTGCATACGAACTGATGATACCGCTTTAATGAATTGTCTGTTCATTTAAGAGCTTAAGACCAGCGAGAATCACATTAGATGTCATAAACTCGAGCAAACCAATGTTAACACGCAAATTTAAAGTTAACATTGATTTGCATACGAAAACTGATGATACCGCTTTAATGAATGTCTGTTCATTTAAGAGCTTAAGACAGCGAGAATCACATTAGATGTCTCAAACTCGAGGCAAAACCAATGTTAACACGCAAATTTAAAGTTAACATTGATTTCCATAGGAATATGAATGAATTCTTAGAAATTTTAACATAAAAATGAAAATTTTTTTTAAAACTTTATTTAAATTGCTAATTTTAAATTTCTTAAAGTCCTATTTTTTTTGACTTTGTTTAGCCTTTCTCTGTGGCTGAGATCTATTTTCTTTTTTTTGGTTCCTCTTCTTCACCTGATTCGGATTCACATTCAAATTGAGTTGAAGCATCTACAGTCTTTGAAGATAGATCTTGTTCTTCGAAAATTTCTGTCTGTGTTTCAATGGAAAACCAATTCTTTTTCTCTTGATTCATTTGAAGTATCGGTCGATGGAGTGTATGGTTCTTCGAAATCACCGTTTTGTCTTTGTTCTCGCTCTTTTTTTTCCTTTGCCTTGCGATCATGAACCGAGTCCATATGTTTAGGCATTTTGAATTTTGTGACACGATTGGGAAGATTTCTTCATCAACATCAAGAAGAGGAAATGATTCAAAATCTTCATCAATTCTCCAATGGTTTTCCACGTTTACAATCTCAATACACGTTCTTGGGTAATCGTAAATAATTACAAGAAGTTGTTTAAACTTGTAATCAAAAATTTACCTCCCAACGGACAATGGACGATCTCAAGACGAGCTTTGATAGCTTCAATCTCAGCCGGATCCATTAACTTGTTTTCGACATAATAATCCAATGGTAAATTAGACATAAAAATCATTGGACATCTAATATAAGTTAGATTCAAACCATTGACACACTTCTTTTCTGTGAAGAAATATACTGCCAGTCACAGCAGTCTTCCATGACTCAAGCATGTAATTTGCAAAGTTCATTTCGTCAATAATCACGAAATTGAACTTCTTTGGGTCCCATCCCGGACCAACCAAACCTTGGGCATGCAGAAAATGGGCGAAAAGCATTGATTCATAATCATACCTTATGAACAAAATTAGGCTTTCATTCAGATAAAGATAAGACAAATGTTATTTACCGAAAATTGATCTTATTATTTCAGTTTTTTTCCGGCGTTTGCATCCCCCCAAAGAAATAGCTGTTTTCTTTGGATACCATCCATCTATGATCCAACTATTCAACCAGTGTATAACTTTATCGACAAAGTTACCAAATGGGTTGAAATAAAATCAAGGGCTGCAACGGGATAGGTTTTATGTTTTTTATCGCGAATAGCAGCATGGCACTCTTTGATTTGTGTCTGTACTATGTGAAAGATACTCCATGCTGGCGTAATCTATCGTCTGATTCTCCTCACAAAAGGTCATTACCTGATAGGCCGAGCTTAAATTATAAACAAAGGTTTAAGAAATGAATTTAACCTAAACTTGAAACATGTTTACCTGAATTTTTTGGTGTCCAACACCTTTGTAAATGGGATGACGATCTAATTTTTGTACAATACTGCACAGCATCCTCATACTTTTTGACCTTTTGATGACATATAGTAAACTCGACGTCAGGAAAATAAGTTCTTCCAAAAGTGTCATACATGCGGCCTCATCAAAAATTGTTTTGTTTTTTACTCGGTAGAAAACATGAAAGTGGTCAAGACCGTTTTTATGTTTGTCTTTACCAATTACAATTTGTGTTGTGTGTTGGTCGAGCAAATTATAAATTTGTTCCTTCGAGACTTGATCTTTAGGGATTTGACCGATTGTGAAACAAAATTCACTGATGTTGCGTTTAACAGAGTCTGGTGTCGCTCTTTCGGATTGACGTACTTTGATTTACGTCTCGAAACCTTCTTCGATTTTGATGACCTGGATTGTTCGACGAAAATCCACTTTCAGACGAACTCGAACTTGTCGAGTGAACAGATGATTGAGAAAGTGATTTCTCTAGAGGCGAAGCTGACATTATACTATTTTTAAAAATTTATTATGTTTTAATCTTAAAGATTATTAAGAAAAAAAGAATACTGATCTGAAAAAAAAACAGAAAAGCATAAATTTTGAAAAAATAAACTTGACATTTATAAAAAAAGAAAAATTTTTGCTTGGATAAAATGTTGCAGTTAGAAAAAAAAAGTGAAAAAAATTTTGTCTGATATTGATGAAAGAATCCTATGTTAAGATAATTTTGCAATTTTTCAAATTCTCGATTTAAAAATAAGCGGAAATAAAAGCTCTGTAAAGCTAACCTTAATTCCACACTGCAGACTTATAATTTGAATTTTTAATCAAAAATTTTGTTAAGATAATTTTGCATTTTTCAAATTCTCGATTTAAAATAAGCGGGAATAAAAGCTCTTGTAAAAGCTAACCTTAATTCCACACTGCAGACTTTATAATTTGAATTTTTAATCAAACTTTTGTTAAGATAATTTTGCAATTTTCAAATTCTCGATTTAAAAATAAGCGGGAATAAAAGCTCTTGTAAAAGCTAACCTTAATTCCACACTGCAGACTTTATAATTTGAATTTTTAATCGCAAAACTTTTGTTAAGATAATTTTGCAATTTTTCAAATTCTCGATTTAAAAATAAGCGGGAATAAAAGCTCTTGTAAAAGCTAACCATAAATCCACAATGCAGTCTTTATAATTGGTATTTTTAATCAAAAATTTTGTTAAGATAATTTTGCAATTTTTCAAATTCTCGATTTAAAAATAAGCGGGAATAAAAGCTCTTGTAAAAGCTAACCTTAATTCCACACTGCAGACTTTATATTTTGAATTTTTAATCAAAACTTTTGTTAAGATAATTTTGCAATTTTTCAAATTCTCGATTTAAAAATAAGTGGGAATAAAAGCTCTTGTAAAAAGCTAACCTTAATTCCACACTGCAGACTTTATAATTTGAATTTTAATCAAACTTTTGTTAAGATAATTTGCAATTTTTCAAATTCTCGATTTAAAAATAAGCGGGAATAAAAAGCTCTTGTAAAAGCTAACCTTAATTCCACACTGCAGACTTTATAATTTGAATTTTTAATCAAAACTTTTGTTAAGATAATTTTGCAATTTTTCAAATTCTCGATTTAAAAAAGAGGGAATAAAGCTCTTGTAAAAGCTAATTCCACACTGCAGACTTATAATTTGAATTTTTAATCAAAAATTTTGTTAAGATAATTTTGCATTTTTTTAAATTCTCGATTTTAAAATAAGCGGGAATATAAGCTCTTGTAAAAGCTAACCTTAATTCCACACTGCAGACTTTATAATTTGAATTTTTAATCAAAATTTTTGTAAGATAATTTTGCAATTTTTCAAATTCTCGATTTAAAAATAAGCCGGGAATAAAAGCTCTTGTAAAAGCTAACCTTAATTCCACACAGCAGACTTTATAATTTGAATTTTTAATCAAAACTTTTGTTAAGATAATTTTGCAATTTTTCAAATTCTCGATTTAAAAATAAGCGGGAATAAAAGCTCTTGTAAAGCTAACCTTAATTCCACACTGCAGACTTTATAATTTCAATATTTAATCAAACCTTTTGTTAAAATAGCTTTGCAATATTTCAAGTTCTCGATTTAAAAAAAAGCGGGAATAAAAGCTCTTGTAAAAGCTAACCTTAATTCCACACTGCAGACTTAGTAATTTGAATTTTTAATCAAAAAATTAGTTACGATAATTTTGCAATTTTTCAAATTCTCGATTTAAAAATAAGCGGGAATAAAAGCTCTTGTAAAAGCTAACCTTAATTCCACACTGCAGACTTTATAATTTGAATTTTTAATCAAAAATTTTGTTAAGATAATTTTGCAATTTTTCAAATTCTCGATTTAAAAATAAGCGGGAATAAAAGCTCTTGTAAAAGCTAACCTTAATTCCACACTGCAGACTTTATAATTTAGATTTTTAATCAAAACTTTAGTTAAGATAATTTTGCAATTTTTCAAATTCTCGATTTAAAAATAAGCGGGAATAAAAGCTCTTGTAAAAGCTAACCTTAATTCCACACTGCAGACTTTATAATTTGAATTTTTAATCAAAAATTTTGTTAAGATAATTTTGCAATTTTTCAAATTCTCGATTTAAAAATAAGCGGGAATAAAAGCTCTTGTAAAAGCTAACCTTAATTCCACACTGCAGACTTTATAATTTGAATTTTTAATCTAAACTTTTGTTAAGATAATTTTGCACTTTTTCAAATTCTCTATTGAACAATAATCGCCAACACAAGGCCTTTTAAAAGCTAACCTTAATTCCACACTGCAGACTTTATAATTTGAATTTTTAATCAAAAATTTTGTTAAGATAATTTTGCAATTTTTCAAATTCTCGATTTAAAAATAAGCGGGAATAAAAGCTCTTGTAAAAGCTAACCTTAATTCCACACTGCAGACTTTATAATTTGAATTTTTAATCAAAAATTTTGTTAAGATAATTTTGCAATTTTTCAAATTCTCGATTTAAAAATACGCGGGAATACCAGCTCTTGTCAACGCTAACCTTACTTCCACACTTCAAACTTTGTAATGTACATATTTAATCCCGACTTTTGTTAAGATCATTTTGCAATTTTTCAAATTCTCGATTTAAAAATAAGCGGGAATAAAAAGCTCTTGTAAAAGCTAACCTTAATTCCACACTGCAGACTTTATAATTTGAATTTTTAATCAAAACTTTTGTTAAGATAATTTTGCAATTTTTCAAATTCTCGATTTAAAAATAAGCGGGAATAAAAGCTCTTGTAAAAGCTAACCTTAATTCCACACTGCAGCCGTTGTAATTTGAATTTTTAATCAAAACTTTTGTTAAGATAATTTTGCAATTTTTCAAATTCTCGATTTAAAAATAAGCGGGAATAAAAGCTCTTGTAAAAGCTAACCTTAATTCCACACTGCAGACTTTATAATTTGAATTTTTAATCAAAACTTTTGTTAAGATAATTTTGCAATTTTTCAAATTCTCGATTTAAAAATAAGCGGGAATAAAAGCTCTTGTAAAAGCTAACCTTAATTCCACACTGCAGACTTTATAATTTGAATTTTTAATCAAAACTTTTGTTAAGATAATTTTGCAAATTTTCAAATTCTCGATTTAAAAATAATAGGGAAGAAAAGCTCTTGTAAAAGCTAACCTTAATTCCACACTGCAGACTTTATAATTTGAATTTTTAATCAAAATTTTTGTTAAGATAATTTTGCAATTTTTCAAATTCTCGATTTAAAAATAAGCGGGAATAAAAGCTCTTGTAAAAGCTAACCTTAATTCCACACTGCAGACTTTATAATTTGAATTTTTAATCAAAAATTTTGTTAAGATAATTTTGCAATTTTTCAAATTCTCGATTTAAAAATAAGCGGGAATAAAAGCTCTTGTAAAAGCTAACCTTAATTCCACACTGCAGACTTTATAATTTGAATTTTTAATCAAAACTTTTGTTAAGATAATTTTGCAATTTTTCAAATTCTCGATTTAAAAATAAGCGGGAATAAAAGCTCTTGTAAAAGCTAACCTTAATTCCACACTGCAGACTTTATAATTTGAATTTTTAATCAAAACTTTTGTTAAGATAATTTTGCAATTTTTCAAATTCTCGATTTAAAAATAATCAGGAATAAAAACTGTTGTAAAAAGCTAACCTTAATTCCACACTGCAGACTTTATAATTTGAATTTTTAATCAAAACTTTTGTTAAGATAATTTTGCAATTTTTCAAATTCTCGATTTAAAAATAAGCGGGAATAAAAGTCTTGTAAAAGCTAACCTTAATTCCACACTGCAGACTTTATAATTTGAATTTTTAATCAAAAACTATTGTTAAGATAATTTTGCAATTTTGCAAATTCTCGATTAAAAAATAAGCGGGAATAAAAGCTCTTGTAAAATCTAACCTTTATTCCACACTGCAGTCTTGATAATTTGAATCTTTAATCAAACATTTTGTTAAGTTAATTTGGCAATTTTTCAAACTCTCGATATAACACTAAGGGGGCACTAAAGCTCTTCTAAAATCTAACCTTAATTCCACACTGCAGACTTTATAATTTGAATTTTTAATCAAAATTTTTGTTAAGATAATTTTGCAATTTTTCAAATTCTCGATTTAAAAATAAGCGGGAATAAAAGCTCTTGTAAAAGCTAACCTTAATTCCACACTGCAGACTTGATAATTTGAATTTTTAATCAAAATTTTGTTTAAGATAATTTTGCAATTTTTCAAATTCTCGATTTAAAAATAAGCGGGAATAAAAGCTCTTGTAAAAGCTAACCCTTATTCCACACTGCAGACGTTATAATTTGAATTTTAATCAAAATTTTTGTTAAGATAATTTTGCAATTTTTGCAAATTCTCGAATTAAAAATAAGCGGGAATAAAAGCTCTTGTAAAAGCTAACCTTAATTCCACACAGCAGACTTTATAATTTGAATTTTTAATCAAAACTTTTGTTAAGATAATTTTGCAATTTTTCAAATTCTCGATTTAAAAATAAGCGGGAATAAAAGCTCTTGTAAAAGCTAACCTTAATTCCACACTGCAGACTTTATAAATTTGAATTTTTAATCAAAATTTTTGTTAAGATAATTTTGCAATTTTTCAAATTCTCGATTTAAAAATAAGCGGGAATAAAAGCTCTTGTAAAAGCTAACCTTAATTCCACACTGCAGACTTTATAATTTGAATTTTTAATCAAAACTTTTGTTAAGATAATTTTGCAATTTTTCAAATTCTCGATTTAAAAATAAGCGGGAATAAAAGCTCTTGTAAAAGCTAACCTTAATTCCACACTGCAGACTTTATAATTTGAATTTTTAATCAAAATTTTTGTTAAGATAATTTTGCAATTTTCAAATTCTCGATTTAAAAATAAGCGGGAATAAAAGCTCTTGTAAAAGCTAACCTTAATTCCACACAGCAGACTTTATAATTTGAATTTTTAATCAAAACTTTTGTTAAGATAATTTTGTAATTTTTGAAATTCTCGATTTAAAAATAAGCGGGAATAAAAGCTCTTGTAAAAGCTAACCTTAATTCCTCACTGCAGACTTTATAAATTTGAATTTTAATCAAAATTTTGTTAAGATAATTTTGCAATTTTTCAAATTCTCGATTTAAAAATAAGCGGGAATAAAAGCTCTTGTAAAAGCTAACCTTAATTCCACACTGCAGACTTATAATTTGAATTTTTAATCAAAACTTTTGTTAAGATAATTTTGCAATTTTTCAAATTCTCGATTTAAAAATAAGCGGGAATAAAAGCTCTTGTAAAAGCTAACCTTAATTCCACACTGCAGACTTTATAATTGAATTTTTAATCAAAAATTTTGTTCAGATAATTTGACAATTTTTCAAATTCTCGATTTAAAAATAAGCGGGAATAAAAGCTCTTGTAAAAGCTAACCTTAATTCCACACAGCAGACTTTATAATTTGAATTTTTAATCAAAACTTTTGTTCATATAATTTTTCAATTTTTTAAATTCTCGATTTAAAAATAAGCTGTAATAAAAGCTCTGTAAAAGCTAACCTTAATTCCTCACTGCAGACTTTATAAATTTGAATTTTTAATCAAAATTTTTGTTAAGATAATTTTGCAATTTTTCAAATTCTCGATTTAAAAATAAGCGGGAATAAAAGCTCTTGTAAAAGCTAACCTTAATTCCACACTGCAGACTTTATAATTTGAATTTTTAATCAAAACTTTTGTTAAGATAATTTTGCAATAGTTCAAATTCTAGATTTTAAAATATGCGGGAATACAAGCTCGTGTAAAAGCTAACCTTAATTCCACACTGCAGACTATATAATTTGAATTTTTAAACTAAATTTGCAACCTTTAATATTTTAAAACTTTTAATAAATTAATCTTTAGGGGGAGATTTGCATTGCAGTGCATTTTAATATTTAAAATCATTAAATAAAAAGTGCGCTTTGAATAAAAAGAAGGTTTTGGCGAGAGCAGTGCAGTTTTGCTATTAAATATTATTAAGTTAAAAGTGCGCTTTGAATAAATAGAAGGTTTTAGCGAGAGCAGTGCAGTTTTGCAATTGAAAATGATTAAGTAAAAAGTGCGCTTTGAATAAAAAGAAGGTTGTATTGATGGCAGTGCAGTTTTGAAATAAAAAAAATGCTCCACGCTTAAAGTAAATATATGTTTTAGAGTAGTTTTGCAGGGCAGTGCAGTTTAGAAATAAAAAAAATGCTCCACGCTTAAAGTAAATATATGTTTTAGAGTAGTTTTGCAAGGCAGTGCAGTTTTGCAAATGAATACTATTAAGTAAAAAGTGCGCTTTGAATAAAAAGAAGGTTGTATTAATGGCAGTGCAGTTTTGAAATTTAAAATGATTAAGTAAAAAGTGCGCTTTGAATAAAAAGAAGTTTGTATTGAGCGCAGTGCAGTTTTGAAATCGCAAATGATTAAGTAAAAAGTGCGCTTTGAATAAAAAGAAGGATGTATTGACCGTAGTGCAGTTTTGCAAATGAATACTATTAAGTAAAAAGTGCGCTTTGAATAAAAAGAAGGTTGTATTGATGGCAGTGCAGTTTTGAAATAAAAAAAATGCTCCACGCTTAAAGTAAATATATGTTTTAGAGTAGTTTTGCAGGGCAGTGCAGTTTAGAAATAAAAAAAATGCTCCACGCTTAAAGTAAATATATGTTTTAGAGTAGTTTTGCAGGGCAGTGCAGTTTAGAAATAAAAAAAATGCTCCACGCTTAAAGTAAATATATGTTTTAGAGTAGATTGCATCGCAGTGCAGTTTTGAAATTGAAAATGCTCTACGCTTTAAGTAAATATATGTTTTAGAGAAGTTTTGCATCGCAGTGCATTTTTGCAATTGAAAATGATTAAGTAAAAAGTGCGCTTTGAATAAAAAGAAGGTTGAATTGATGGCAGTGCAGTTTTGCAATTGAAAATGATTAAGTAAAAAGTGCGCTTTGAATAAAAAGAAGGTTGTATTGATCGCAGTGCAGTTTTGCAATTGAAAATGATTACGTAAAAAGTCCGCTTTGAATAAAAAGAAGGTTGTATTGATCGCAGTGCAGTTTTGCAATTGAAAATGATTAAGTAAAAAGTCCGCTTTGAATAAAAAGAAGGTTGTATTGATCGCAGTGCAGTTTTGCAAATGAAAATGATTAAGTAAAAAGTGCGCTTTGAATAAAAAGAAGGTTGTATTGATCGCAGTGCAGTTTTGCAATTGAAAATGATTAAGTAAAAAGTCCGCTTTGAATAAAAAGAAGGTTGTATTGATCGCAGTGCAGTTTTGCAAATGAAAATGATTAAGTAAAAAGTCCGCTTTGAATAAAAAGAAGGTTGTATTGATCGCAGTGCAGTTTTGCAAATGAAAATGATTAAGTAAAAAGTGCGCTTTGAATAAAAAAGAAGGTTGTATTGATCGCAGTGCAGTTTGCAATTGAAAATGATTAAGTTAAAAGTGCGCTTTGAATAAAAAGAAGGTTGTATTGACCGTAGTGCAGTTTTGAAATTAAAAAAATGCTCCACGCTTAAAGTAAATATATGTTTTAGAGTAGATTGCATCGCAGTGCAGTTTTGAAATGGTGAAAAATGCTCTACGAATTAAGTAAATATATGTTTTAGAGTAGTTTTGCATCGCAGTGCAGTTTTGCAATTGAAAATGATTAAGTTAAAAGTGCGCTTTGAATAAAAAGAAGGTTGTATTGATTGCAGTGCAGTTTTGCAATTGAAAATGATTAAGTAAAAAGTGCGCTTTGAATAAAAAGAAGGTTGTGTTGATGGCAGTGCAGTTTTGAAATAAAAAAAAAGCTCCACGCTTAAAGTAAATATATGTTTTAGAGTAGTTTTGCAGGGCAGTGCAGTTTTGCAATTGTAAATGATTACGTAAAAAGTGCGCTTTGAATAAATAGAAGGTTTTAGCGACAGCAGTGCAGTTTTGTAAATGAAAATACATCACTATACAAATCTTACCCTAAATCCCTACTGGCTACAGTGCAGTTTTGCAATTGAAAATGATTAAGTTAAAAGTGCGCTTTGAATAAAAAGAATGTTTTAGCCATCGCAGTGCAGTTTTGAAATCGCAAATGATTAAGTTAAAAGTCCGCTTTGAATAAAAAGAAGGTTGTATTGATCGCAGTGCAGTTTTGCAAATGAAAATGATTAAGTAAAAAGTGCGCTTTGAATAAAAAGAAGGTTGAATTGATAGCAGTGCAGTTTTGCAATTGAAAATGATTAAGTAAAAAGTGCGCTTTGAATAAAAAGAAGGTTGTATTGATCGCAGTGCAGTTTTGCAATTGAAAATGATTACGTAAAAAGTCCGCTTTGAATAAAAAGAAGGTTGTATTGATCGCAGTGCAGTTTTGCAATTGAAAATGATTAAGTAAAAAGTCCGCTTTGAATAAAAAGAAGGTTGTATTGATCGCAGTGCAGTTTTGCAAATGAAAATGATTAAGTAAAAAGTGCGCTTTGAATAAAAAGAAGGTTGAATTGATGGCAGTGCAGTTTTGAAATAAAAAAAAAGCTCCACGCTTAAAGTAAATATATGTTTTAGAGTAGTTTTGCAGGGCAGTGCAGTTTAGAAATAAAAAAAATGCTCCACGCTTAAAGTAAATATATGTTTTAGAGTAGATTGCATCGCAGTGCAGTTTTGAAATTGAAAATGCTCTACGCTTTAAGTAAATATATGTTTTAGAGTAGTTTTGCATCGCAGTGCATTTTTGCAATTGAAAATGATTAAGTTAAAAGTGCGCTTTGAATAAAAAGAAGGTTGTATTGATAGCAGTGCAGTTTTGCAATTGAAAATGATTACGTAAAAAGTGCGCTTTGAATAAAAAGAAGGTTGTATTGATGGCAGTGCAGTTTTGAAATAAAAAAAATGCTCCACGCTTAAAGTAAATATATGTTTTAGAGTAGTTTTGCAGGGCAGTGCAGTTTTGCAATTGAAAATGATTACGTAAAAAGTGCGCTTTGAATAAAAAGAAGGTTGTGTTGATGGCAGTGCAGTTTTGAAATTGAAAATGCTCTACGCTTTAAGTAAATATATGTTTTAGAGTAGTTTTGCATCGCAGTGCAGTTTTTCAATTGAAAATGATTAAGTAAAAAGTGCGTTTTGAATAAAATGAAGCTTGTATTGACCGTAGTGCAGTTTTGCAATTGAATATTATTAAGTAAAAAGTGCGCTTTGAATAAAAAGAAGGTTGTATTAATGGCAGTGCAGTTTTGCAATTGAAAATGATTAAGTTAAAAGTGCGCTTTGAATAAAAAGAAGGTTTTAGCGAGAGCAGTGCAGTTTTGAAATAAAAAAAATGCTCCACGCTTAAAGTAAATATATGTTTTAGAGTAGTTTTGCAGAGCAGTGCAGTTTTGCAATTGAATCCTATTAAGTAAAAAGTGCGCTTTGAATAAAAAGAAGGTTGTATTGATGGCAGTGCAGTTTAGAAATAAAAAAAATGCTCCACGCTTAAAGTAAATATATGTTTTAGAGTAGATTGCATCGCAGTGCAGTTTTGCAATTGAAAATGATTACGTAAAAAGTGCGCTTTGAATAAAAAGAAGGTTGTATTGACCGTAGTGCAGTTTTGCAATTGAATATTATTAAGTTAAAAGTGCGCTTTGAACAAAAAGAAGGATGTATTAATGGCAGTGCAGTTTTGAAATTGAAAATGCTCCACGCTTAAAGTAAATATATGTTTTAGAGTAGATTGCATCGCAGTGCAGTTTTGCAATTGAAAATGATTACGTAAAAAGTGCGCTTTGAATTAAAAGAAGGTTGAATTGGTCGCAGTGCAGTTTTGCAATTGAAAATGATTAAGTAAAAAGTGCGCTTTGAATAAAAAGAAGGTTGTATTGATCGCAGTGCAGTTTTGAAATAAAAAAAATGCTCCACGCTTAAAGTAAATATATGTTTTAGAGTAGTTTTGCAGAGCAGTGCAGTTTTGCAATTGAAAATGATTAAGTAAAAAGTGCGCTTTGAATAAAAAGAAGGATGTATTAATGGCAGTGCAGTTTTGAAATTGAAAATGCTCCACGCTCTAAGGAAATTTATGTTTTAGAGGAGTTTTGCAGAGCAGTGCAGTTTTGCAATTGAATACTATAAGTAAAAAAGAGCGCTTTGAATAAAAATGAAGGTTGTAGAAAGAGCAGTGCAGTTTTGTAATTGAATATTATTAAGTTAAAAGTGCGCTTTGAATAAAAAGAAGGTTGTATTGACCGTAGTGCAGTTTTGAAATTGAATATGATTAAGTTATAAGTGCACTTGAATTAAAAAGAAGGATGTATCATTCGCAGTGCAGTTTTGCAATTGAAAATGATTAAGTAAAAAGTGCGCTTTGAATAAAAAGAAGGTTGTATTAATGGCAGTGCAGTTTTGAAATTTAAAATGATTAAGTAAAAAGTGCGCTTTGAATAAAAAGAAGTTTGTATTGAGCGCAGTGCAGTTTTGAAATCGCAAATGATTAAGTAAAAAGTGCGCTTTGAATAAAAAGAAGGATGTATTGACCGTAGTGCAGTTTTGCAAATGAATACTATTAAGTAAAAAGTGCGCTTTGAATAAAAAGAAGGTTGTATTGATCGCAGTGCAGTTTTGCAATTGAAAATGATTAAGTAAAAAGTGCGCTTTGAATAAAAAGAAGGTTGTATTGATGGCAGTGCAGTTTTGAAATAAAAAAATGCTCCACGCTTTAAGTAAATATATGTTTTAGAGTAGTTTTGCAGGGCAGTGCAGTTTAGAAATAAAAAAAATGCTCCACGCTTGAAGTAAATATATGTTAAGAAGTAGTTTTGCAAGGCAGTGCAGTTTTGCAAATGAATACTATTAAGTAAAAAGTGCGCTTTGAATAAAAAGAAGGTTGTATTGATGGCAGTGCAGTTTTGAAATAAAAAAAATGCTCCACGCTTAAAGTAAATATATGTTTTAGAGTAGTTTTGCAGGGCAGTGCAGTTTAGAAATAAAAAAAATGCTCCACGCTTAAAGTAAATATATGTTTTAGAGTAGTTTTGCAGGGCAGTGCAGTTTAGAAATAAAAAAAATGCTCCACGCTTAAAGTAAATATATGTTTTAGAGTAGATTGCATCGCAGTGCAGTTTTGAAATTGAAAATGCTCTACGCTTTAAGTAAATATATGTTTTAGAGAAGTTTTGCATCGCAGTGCATTTTTGCAATTGAAAATGATTAAGTAAAAAGTGCGCTTTGAATAAAAAGAAGGTTGAATTGATGGCAGTGCAGTTTTGCAATTGAAAATGATTAAGTAAAAAGTGCGCTTTGAATAAAAAGAAGGTTGTATTGATCGCAGTGCAGTTTTGCAATTGAAAATGATTACGTAAAAAGTCCGCTTTGAATAAAAAGAAGGTTGTATTGATCGCAGTGCAGTTTTGCAATTGAAAATGATTAAGTAAAAAGTCCGCTTTGAATAAAAAGAAGGTTGTATTGATCGCAGTGCAGTTTTGCAAATGAAAATGATTAAGTAAAAAGTGCGCTTTGAATAAAAAGAAGGTTGTATTGATCGCAGTGCAGTTTTGCAATTGAAAATGATTAAGTAAAAAGTCCGCTTTGAATAAAAAGAAGGTTGTATTGATCGCAGTGCAGTTTTGCAAATGAAAATGATTAAGTAAAAAGTCCGCTTTGAATAAAAAGAAGGTTGTATTGATCGCAGTGCAGTTTTGCAAATGAAAATGATTAAGTAAAAAGTGCGCTTTGAATAAAAAGAAGGTTGTATTGATCGCAGTGCAGTTTTGCAATTGAAAATGATTAAGTTAAAAGTGCGCTTTGAATAAAAAGAAGGTTGTATTGACCGTAGTGCAGTTTTGAAATTAAAAAAATGCTCCACGCTTAAAGTAAATATATGTTTTAGAGTAGATTGCATCGCAGTGCAGTTTTGAAATTGAAAATGCTCTACGCTTTAAGTAAATATATGTTTTAGAGTAGTTTTGCATCGCAGTGCATTTTTGCAATTGAAAATGATTAAGTTAAAAGTGCGCTTTGAATAAAAAGAAGGTTGTATTGATTGCAGTGCAGTTTTGCAATTGAAAATGATTAAGTAAAAAGTGCGCTTTGAATAAAAAGAAGGTTGTGTTGATGGCAGTGCAGTTTTGAAATAAAAAAAAAGCTCCACGCTTAAAGTAAATATATGTTTTAGAGTAGTTTTGCAGGGCAGTGCAGTTTTGCAATTGTAAATGATTACGTAAAAAGTGCGCTTTGAATAAATAGAAGGTTTTAGCGAGAGCAGTGCAGTTTTGTAAATGAAAATACATCACTATACAAATCTTACCCTAAATCCCTACTGGCTACAGTGCAGTTTTGCAATTGAAAATGATTAAGTTAAAAGTGCGCTTTGAATAAAAAGAATGTTTTAGCCATCGCAGTGCAGTTTTGAAATCGCAAATGATTAAGTTAAAAGTCCGCTTTGAATAAAAAGAAGGTTGTATTGATCGCAGTGCAGTTTTGCAAATGAAAATGATTAAGTAAAAAGTCCGCTTTGAATAAAAAGAAGGTTGTATTGATCGCAGTGCAGTTTTGCAAATGAAAATGATTAAGTAAAAAGTGCGCTTTGAATAAAAAGAAGGTTGTATTGATAGCAGTGCAGTTTTGCAATTGAAAATGATTAAGTAAAAAGTGCGCTTTGAATAAAAAGAAGGTTGTATTGATCGCAGTGCAGTTTTGCAATTGAAAATGATTACGTAAAAAGTCCGCTTTGAATAAAAAGAAGGTTGTATTGATCGCAGTGCAGTTTTGCAATTGAAAATGATTAAGTAAAAAGTCCGCTTTGAATAAAAAGAAGGTTGTATTGATCGCAGTGCAGTTTTGCAAATGAAAATGATTAAGTAAAAAGTGCGCTTTGAATAAAAAGAAGGTTGAATTGATGGCAGTGCAGTTTTGAAATAAAAAAAAAGCTCCACGCTTAAAGTAAATATATGTTTTAGAGTAGTTTTGCAGGGCAGTGCAGTTTAGAAATAAAAAAAATGCTCCACGCTTAAAGTAAATATATGTTTTAGAGTAGATTGCATCGCAGTGCAGTTTTGAAATTGAAAATGCTCTACGCTTAAAGTAAATATATGTTGAGAGTAGTATGCATCGCAGTGCAGTTTTGCAATTGAAAATGATTACGTAAAAAGTGCGCTTTGAATAAAAAGAAGGTTGTATTGACCGTAGTGCAGTTTTGCAATTGAATATTATTAAGTTAAAAGTGCGCTTTGAACAAAAAGAAGGATGTATTAATGGCAGTGCAGTTTTGAAATTGAAAATGCTCCACGCTTAAAGTAAATATATGTTTTAGAGTAGATTGCATCGCAGTGCAGTTTTGCAATTGAAAATGATTACGTAAAAAGTGCGCTTTGAATTAAAAGAAGGTTGAATTGGTCGCAGTGCAGTTTTGCAATTGAAAATGATTAAGTAAAAAGTGCGCTTTGAATAAAAAGAAGGTTGTATTGATCGCAGTGCAGTTTTGAAATAAAAAAAATGCTCCACGCTTAAAGTAAATATATGTTTTAGAGTAGTTTTGCAGAGCAGTGCAGTTTTGCAATTGAAAATGATTAAGTAAAAAGTGCGCTTTGAATAAAAAGAAGGATGTATTAAATGGCAGTGCAGTCTGAAATTGAAAATGCTCCACGCTCTAAGGAAATTTATGTTTTAGAGGAGTTTTGCAGAGCAGTGCAGTTTTGCAATTGAATACTATTAATTAAAAAGAGCGCTTTGAATAAAATGAAGGTTTTAGCAAGAGCAGTGCAGTTCTTTGTAAGTGAATATGATTAAAGTTAAAAGTGCGCCTTTGAATATAAAAAGAAGGTTGTAGTGACCGTAGTGCAGTTTTGCAATTGATATATGTGATTTAAGTAAAAGTGCACTTTGAATAAAAAGTAAGGATGTATCATTCGCAGTGCAGTTTGCAATTGAAAATGATTAAGTAAAAAGTGCGCTTTGAATAAAAAGAAGGTTGTATTAATGGCAGTGCAGTTTGAAATTTAAAAATGATTAATGTAAAAAGTGCGCTTTGAATACAAAAGAAGTTGTATTGAGCGCAGTGCAGTCTTTGAAATCGCAACAGATTACGTAAAAAGTGCGCTTTGAAATAAAAAGAAGGATGTATTGACCGTAGTGCAGTTTTGCAAATGAATGACTATTAAGTAAAAAGTGCGCTTGTGATATAAAAAGAAGGTTGTATGATCGCCCCCCCCAGTGCCAGTGTTTTGCCCCCCCCCAATTGAAAATGATGTGATAAGTAAAAGTGGTGTGTGTGCGCTTTGAATAAAAAGAAGTGTATTGATGGCAGTGCAGTTTGAAATAAAAAACAAGGCTCCACGCTTAAAGTAAATATATGTTATAGAGTAGTTTTGCAGGGCAGTGCAGTTTAGAAACTAAAAAAAAATGCTCCACGCTAAAGTAAATATATGTTTTAGAGTAGTTTGTGTGCAAAGGCAGTGCATGTTTTGCAAATGAAATACTATTTAAGTAAAAAGTGCGCCTTTGAATAAAAAAAGAAGGTTGTATTAATGGTAGTGCAGATTTGAAATTGAAAATTATTATTTAAAAAGTGCGCTTTGAATAAAAAGAAGTTTGTATTGAGCGCAGTGCCGTTTTGAAATCGACAAATGATTAAGTAAAAAGTGCGCCTTTGAATAAAGGTGAGGATGTATTGACCGTAGTGCAGTTTTGCAAATGAATACTATTAAGTAAAACGACAACTGCGCTTTGAATAAAAAAGAAGGTTGTATTGATGGCAGTGCAGTTTTGAAATAACAAAAAATGCTCCACGCTTAAATTAAAAATATGTTTTAGAGTAGTTTTGCAGGGCAGTGCAGTTTAGAAATAAAGAAAAAATGCTCCACGCTTAAAGTAAATATAT